>JABUQX010087137.1:0-15000 GCA_015478945.1 Trachelipus rathkii
GAGAGGTTAGCCAAGCAAGATATTATCATACTATCATATACAAATTGGATATTAAACAACCGAGGAGACATAACACAAAGGGGCGTGCTCGTATTGACGCTCCGGGACTCCTATTCACTTCATCGTTATACATCTATATCGTCACCATTTGACATGCGTTTGTCATGTTCTCCTACTGCTTTTTTCTTTTCCCACGGATGCTTTGTAACACGCAGCCTTACCTATATCCATCCCCAATCTTGGGGCAATAGAGGAAGGTGAAGAAAGAAAGAAAGTATATTATAACTATATATCTATATATATATATACTGTATATATATTATATATTTATATTATATATATATTATATATATGATATATACTAATATATATATATACAAATATATATATAATATATATATATATAGAGTATATATATATTTTAAATGTTAGTTTTGTTAAAACTTAAAAAGTCTTTTATATATATTATATAGATTAGGATAGTATATGCATAAATTTTTTTAGTCTTTTGTCAGATATGAATGGCTATGTAGTTTAAAGTTTCTTTTACCAATTCATTTTTAACTCTATTTTTGTATTGTAATTTTTAAAGCTAGATTTATCAAAGTGTATTTTTTTGTTAGGGGTTATCATTTTGGATATCAAACCTATTTTAAGTTGTTTATCAAAAATAATTAGTCAATTTAGTAAATGGTGTCATATGGGTCTATTGATATTATTATATATATATATGTTATATATATTAGTTATTAGTTGGACTTAATATTATCACACAACAAAAACACAAAAAAATACTATATATATTATATATATCTGTATCTTTATATAGTGGAAATCAGTTCCTTACACTAAATAAATTTATTTAAATGTGAAATGGTAATCATTATTGACTTATCACATGAGTATAACTATTTTTATTTGTCAAAACTACTCCGTTTTTTTAAAAAATATAGGTCTCCGGCCGGAGAAAGCCGGAGACTTGTGGTCTCCGGCGAGCCGAGATCTTTAAAAAAGGCCGGAACTCCGGCCAAGCCGGAGCCGGAGCCGGAGATGTCCGGTGCATCCCTATTATATATGTATATATATATATTATATATATATACTATTATATATTATATATATATATATATATAATAATTATATTTATACTAAAACTTTTAATGTGCTTTATCCCTTAATCAGAGTGGTAACACAGGGGGACTCCAAGGAATCGAAACCTTTCAGGCCGCTATCCCAAACCAGCGCCACAAAACGTCTTCGCAGTGGTTTTAATTCTCGTCCCCAGGTAGATAAACTCCAATGTTACGCGGAGAATTTGAACAGCAGTCCTCGTTGTATGAGAGCCGGCGAGTCCCAACCCTCCTGCGCCTACGAGGCGTTATAATATTATATATATTATATACTATAATATATATATATACTATAATATATATATATTATTATATATTATATATATATGAAATATATATCTATATATATATATATATATATATATATATATATATTATATATACGTATATATATATATATAATATTATATATATATATATATATAATATATATATATATATATATATATATATATATATATATATATATATAATATAGTATATATATATATATATATATATATTATAATGTACCATATTAAAAATAAAAACAAATTTTTTTGGGGTGAGCTGCACCCTCGTAGCACACCCTGATACCCCCTGTAATACAATAATTTTAATGATTGAAATAGTGGTTTCTAATTATACCATTACTACTAGTAATAATAACTATAATACAGTAGGGGATGGCTTTCTTTCGAACATTACGTCTTCTTCTTCTTCTTCTACTTTTTTGTTTCTTGTGTATGTTACACATCTCACGCAATCTGGGGAGGAGGTAGTTGACGATAATACGATAAGCATCTTATATTTCTCATTTAAATTCATTTAGTTGCATCTGGAAGTTTACTGACTCAATCCACTTTTTCTTCGGTCTCCCAGCCGTCAATTCCGCAACACACTACGCACCACTCATACATCCAAAAACTAAACCACAACCGATACTCGTCATCTCATTACTTTCCACATGACCAAACCATCTAGCGTACTTTTATTTATTCTCTCATTTACCGCTTTTCCACCGCACAACTCTAATACATTCATTCCGTTCATTCCTTCAATTTTATCAATCTTTTCGAGCACCTAACACGCACCCTAAGATTGTCCATCTGAACACATTGAACTTCATTTAAATCTATATTTCTTATTCCAGACCATAGTCTCACTACTATACATTAACACAGGTAACAACATACCCTCATGTAAGACCCTAGCGCACCCAAGACTTAGTCCCTTTACATCCAAAAACGATTTAATTGCACCACCCACCTTCCTGCCATTCACAACTTCCTACTACACTCTGCATGCAATCCGTTCCCCTTTTCACCGCATATTAAACACCTAAAATATTTAAAACTCAGACACTTGTTCCAGCTGCTCACCTCTAAATAAACTTCACACAGAGGACTGTCCTAACTCACAACCCACAACCATAACCTTTTACTCTTATCTACGTTTACTTTCAAACCCCCTCACTTTTTACACACCCTGCCAAATCTCTCCTACCAATCCTCTCAAAACTCTCTCGATTCACCCAA
The DNA here is from genome assembly GCA_015478945.1 of Trachelipus rathkii. Taxonomy (NCBI): domain Eukaryota; kingdom Metazoa; phylum Arthropoda; class Malacostraca; order Isopoda; family Trachelipodidae; genus Trachelipus; species Trachelipus rathkii. Next base: position 2,648 of record JABUQX010087137.1, read on the forward strand.
GCACAAAACCAAATCATCCGCATATAGTAATAGGTAGGGCACCCTAACACTCACCTCCATTTCTCCATTGATTCTAACACCATTTCCCTGCCACCCGCCAATCTCTAATCTTTCATAACCCCATCCATATACAAATTGAATAACGCAAGGGGACATAAACACAATCCCTAAGGTTAATGTTTGTTTACCCAAGATTAATTTTTTTTTTTTTTAATATGAATTGCGGCAAAACTGGAATATATAAACAAAAACCAATATATATTTTTTTTTATTCAGCGCAACAAAATACATAAACAAGTATCGGATCATATGTAACAGAAAAAATATTTAAAAATTAATTCCCCAGTGTAATTAATGGATACTTCAAAATACTTAATTTTTTCAATTTTTTATCATTTTTATTAAATCAAGTCTTTGGGTAAGTTTCAGTTCTACCTACTACTATTATATTTCCTCATCTTCAATCCTCCTTTATTCACTTTTTATCTTAATGAACAATACAATGAAAAAAAGCTATAGACACTTATTTTAATTGGATGTCACCTAACAGTCCATATATTTGGTTAGTCCCCTTCAATACGAGCGAATAAAACGCGGCGTTTCTGACGCCACGCAAACGCCAATTGAGTAGTATCAATGAGTACTACATTCTTCAATCTATATGACAGGTGTAAAGTGCCACGTTTACTTCACTTTCCACAGATGGGAGTAGGGTGGGTAACATGCATGGAAACTGAAGTTAAGTAGAAGAGCATGACACAATTGAATAGTTAAGTAGAAGAGCATGACGCAATTGAATAATTAAGTAGAGCATGACGCAATTCAAAATGAGAGCCCCTCCACCCAACGCCTTCCCCCTCATATCCACAAGTGCGAACCGGTCGAAGCCAAATCCACCCTAGGGCTTTACAATATCACGATGGACCTCACTGTGGTTATCTCGTCAATATCGGGTTAATCCCCTGGACCAGGCCTACAACCATATTCCCTCACAAAACCCCGCCATTCACTCCTATTATGTACCCTTCTTCTCGCCTTAGCCAAACTTACATTCCTTTCCTTCAGATACTCCTTTACTGACTCAATCCACTTTTTCTTCTGCCACCTAACCGGTCAATTCCCAGCACACACCACTATACATCCACTTAACCAACCGGTTATCATCCACCCTTTCCATATGACCAAACCATCTTAATATACTTTCGTTTATTCTCTCATTTACCCATATTCTTCACACTACATAACTCTTACATGTTCAAAGAAGGAATTAAAAAAAGAAAAAAAAAAAGAAGCTAAATCATAAGTAATAATAATGATAATTTGATGATGATAATAATAATAATGATTATTTTGTGTTATGTTTTTCTTCTAGTGCATGTGGCTGTGAGTGTCATTTATCATTCATCTAGGCATGAGGTGTCCTCCAGATCAAGCTTTGGATGAGGAATGAGGAGCATGCTTTTGGAGCTAAGTGTGATTGTGTTTGTTTTGATGTTTTTTATATGTTTACTAATCGCTTCTTTCTTTTTCTAGGTATAAATTTATTAACAAAGTCCCCTTTTTCTTGTATTGGAGTTGATGTGTCATTATTTGGTCAGTAATTTAAAGGTATCTTCAGGTGTGAGGGAAAGCAGGTCTCGGATACGAGTATCTGCGACAACTGGATCCAGTTCAGCAATAAGTTGTACAGGTGGGCAGGTTGAAGTACCTACCTGAGTAAATCCTTATTATATATATTTTATAGTTACCAGATAACTAATAAACAAAGCTCTTTTAATTTCATCTTTGGAGTGGCTCAGTACGAATGTACTGTTTTCGTAAAGTACAATAGGACGAGGTGAGTGTATTGTAGTTGTGTTTTGTTAGTTTGTTTCTGCTATCACTTATCAAATGATAATAATAATAATAATAATAATAATAATAATAATAATAATAATAATAATAATAATAATAATAAATAATAAATTAAGTATAATAAATAATGTTAAATATGTATTTTACTTTGAAATAGCTTTTATCAGGAATAATGGGATAAGCGGTTTTTGCTATGTTTAATTCACATGATTTTTTCACGGTTGCATTTGCTTTAAAGTGCCCAGCTACTGTAATAAATAATAATAATAATAATAATAATAATAATAATAATAATGAACTTATATTAGTGTTGGCTAAAAACAGAATTGTACTTACTGCATCTCGAAATTGCAGATGATATTTTCTTTATTCAAGTTGTGAACCTCATTTAAGGTTATATATATAATTTTAGAAATTTATCAGATTGATCCAAATGTGGCAACAAAGAAAAATAAAATAAAATCTAATATAATTAAAATATACTACATTTTGTTGTATATATATATATAATATATATATATATATATATATATATATATATATATATTATATATAATATATATATATATATATATATTATATATATATATATAGTATATATATATATATATCAAGCAAAATATTTCAATAATAAAGTATTTTACACTTAAAAAAAATCTAAAATTACTAACAATAGTTCCTTATTACTGTCGTATAAGTTCGGGTTGTTGTTGTAGCTGTATTATGATTAGGACTTGAAGTATTACCCGATTTAGTTTCATTGTTCTCTAGGTCCTTAATCTAAAATTTAAATATGCCAAGATAAAATTACCATATAATTTGACACTCGTTATACTACTACTAATAATTATAAGTGTGTAAATGATATTACCTTTGTTTCAATTTTGAGAAGTTCCAGAGAGAGAACATCTTTTAGTCTTTGACGAGTTGCTGTTTCCAAAAGAGTTTTAGCTTCTTTAGCATCTAGTCTCAACTGCAAATAAAAAAAAAAATATCTTAAAAGTTAAAAAATAAAGTTCAGATTGTAAAACTTTTAGAATTGTTAAAAAATATACTGTATATGTTTACAAAGTTAAAAGATAAAGTTATAAAGATTAAAAAAAAGACATGATTCTGGCAAGGCCGCAGAGTGAAGAAGAAATTTTTTTTGGGTATAGCCAAAGACAAAAATTTATCTTTACTATTATAGAGTATGTATTTTAAAATGATAGTTTTGTATCTCTCTAAATCTAGGCTGAAGGAAAATTAAGTATATACTTTATCACTCTGATGGATCATGTGGTAAAATTCAAAGGATAGTAGTAGTAGTGAATATACTTTACAAACACATTCAATAATTTAGTAAAGTCCCTGGGACTGGAAAACAGAGTTGCAGAGTGAAAGCCCCAAAAAAAATTTTTTTTAGGTGGATCCAGAACCAGGAGTCATATAATTTTAAAATGATTTAGCCAGAGACCTGCAATTCTAAAATGGTTGAACAGAGTGGAGCTGGCTATTTTAATTTAAGTTGGACTCTGCAAAAGAAAAAATTACCAGCTCGCAGCTCTATTGGAAAATAAGATATGCTATGCCTACATATGGTAAATTTAGAGGCCTGTTAGTTTAATATCAAAAGTAGTATAGGCTTTGGAAAGAATACTGAAAATTTGAAAAGAGAAACTCTTAACCAATAATAATATATTGCATTTAAGTAAATAAGAATATTTGATACAAACAAAACCTGATTCAGGAAGAGTATATCACTAATTGAACTTACAAAGAGGGAGGCAGTATTTTTTATTTTAGATTTCAGCAAGGCATCTGAAATTGGAAGGCCACTCTAAATGGTTTCTCCTGGTAATACACTGTATTCTTGGCGTCAATTTTTATAATTGTTTAAAAGGATGTGAAAGGGACTGAAGGCAGTTTTAGTAATGTTTAATTGTACTGATGGGAATAGGCAAGTGATCTTCAAGGTTCTGTTTAGAGAAATTTTTTTTTTTTAACCAATAATAACAGGATGAAAAAAAAAAAAAAAAAACTTTTTATAAAATTTTTTTTTTTTTCATGGTTTTTTCATTTTTTAAAATCAATGTTTCTTTTATGTAAAAGAAATTATCTATACTGGACATATTGCCCAAGTAAGCTATAGGTATGATGGTATATACTATGGTTAGAATTCTGAGGACGGTAGTAGTAGCATTGGCAAAGCCATCTGTATTTGATTTTGGGTGAGGTACAAAGAACTGGAAAAGAGCATATTGTTTGTGGCTATTTATAAGAAGGCAGTAAGGAGGATTTATGGAAAATTAATATTCCCATTGAAGGTTATCTAAACTCGGTTGTAAAAGTTACTGAAATACATAGAGAAATAATTTGGAAGATATGATATTATTGATCTCCCTGCATGGTTTTTGAAAGGGCAGATCATGTCAGATCAGACAAACTTTTTAGAATTTTATTGAATACATTACTGATTGCAATTAACCAAGGAAATCCAGTTGATGTAATATATTAGCAAAAAAGCAAAAGCTTTTGATAAAGGTTCCCACACATAAGGCTGAAAAACTAATTGCCAATTTGGTATAGGTGGAGTAGTACATGGTTTGGATTAAAGTGGTTGTGGAATAGAAAACTTTGGTGTAAACTATAATGCCAAATCAGATCCATGCATGGAAAATGGGGAAGAAGTGGTGTCCCCATATGATTCAGTGCTTGAACCAACTATTGTTTCTCATATATATATATATATATATATATATATATATATATATCATATTAATATATATATATATATATATATATATATATATATATATATTATATATATAATAAAAATAAAAAATCTCACAAATATATATAGAGAAAAAATATATATATAGAAAAATAATAAACTCCACAATTGTAATCTAAGGGAAGATATCTATCAAATTGCAAACAATTAATAATCATTATTGACTGTAGTAGTACCAAAGTACTTTCTAGCAAACATGTGAGATGTGTAAATAGGCTACTCCTTTGCTCACTGTATCATTTTAGTAATTATTTACATTAGTTGTATTAATAGTGTCACATTCCAAAATTCATGAGTGGTTCAGTGGTGTGATCTAAATATTCTTTATGCCTAGGGTATATTACTTTCAAATTATGACTACTATTCAAGTTTTTCATTTTATAATATATATATATATATATATATATATAATATATATATATATATATATATATTATATATATATATATATATATATATATGATATATATTATATATATATTTATATATATATATATATATATATATATATATATATATATATAATAATAATAATTTAGGATGGGCTGAAAATCCTCAAACAAAAAGCCACCCAGCCTAGTACCTGGCTTTTGATGTAAAAACAACATTTTTGAAGAAAAAAAATTTGTGGTCACCATTTTTAGTCAACTCACCTCATGTCTCATTATTCAAAAAATCCAAAATTTGTTCATGTCATATGTATAAAAATGACCATAACTTTTGTTTTATTCATGCTTCAAACAAAATTTTTACACCAAAGGATGCAGAATTTAATTTTAAGCATTTATTGTGATATCACACTTTTTCATAGAACTTTTATTTTAAAAGTTATTTACAGAATGTATATTTTTTCATTTTTATTACACATTTTAATCAAAATTTTCAGAAATGTAACTTACCTAATACCTACTTAGTAAATACATAAATTTTAAGCTATGACTACAAGAAAATCTACAAATAAACATCTTATTGATGAATGTTTTAAGCCATCAAAAGAATTTCCACCAGGAAGACCTCCAACTTTAAAGCAAGTAATCAAGATGCCTCTCTTTTGAAGATTACCGAAAAGAAAGTGTTTTAAGGGAAGTAACTGAAGAACTATTTAATTTATAGGTAATATATAATGTTTATCGTTTATCTTCACCAGCTATTCAAAAAGAGATTAAATAATCATATAAAATAATTTTATAGACTTGTGAATTATGATAAGAAAATATGAGGTTCCAAATTTAAATTGGATGCATCAAAGTTTATAGATACTTCAAACAAACTATTTGTTATATAACAGGAAGATCATAAAAAGCTGGCAATAATGGAAAAAAGTATTTGTTGAAAATGGCAGAAGAGGATTATAAGTTTTATGAGGTACCTATATTACTTTACAAATTTCAAAAACTTTTACCTTTTTATTTTACATTCTAAATTTTATAAGCTTTTATGTTTTTTGATAGGTAGGCCATAAATTTTGTAAAAGTTGAAAAAATAAATTCATATGTTATAGAAACATAATATCCAAATTTTAAGGAATTTAAATATATTTCACGATCAAAAAACAAACATATAACTACTGCACTTTGCAACCAGTCCCTGTAACACCTTCTAAAGCAAAATTCAAAACTAAAATCATTCAAGAAAATGAGAGAGCAAGTAAGGTTAAAAAATATGATAACTTCTCAAAGTCAAAACCAAGTTGCTCTTTTCAAGAACCCGAAGATGAAACAGCAATCTGATGCTGGAATGAGTGAAACATTATCAAGTGATAATGATCCAGATCCTGATAACATTGGAGATGATACAAGTGAACAATATAGAACAAACCTACAAACATTAGCTGAAGTTTGTGACAGGTAAATTGAAGAGTTTAAAAGTGTAGTTTGTATGTATAAAGTATTTTGAAACTATTCACTCGTTAAATAGTATTTGTAACTTGCAACTATTACAACTAAATTAATTAAGTGTATAATATACAATATTTTTCAGGTACCAAATAAGTGATAGAGTTGGAGCAGCTATTGCTTCTGCTGCATTGGTAGATTTTGGAATCTTAACCAGTGATAAAATGCAAAATGTTATTGGTAAGTACTAAGCTTTTCAAATAAATGTTTTATAAATTAATATTTAAATATCAATTTCAATTGATTAAATTAGTTTTCCTGTGCTCTAATTTATATACAAATTATTTTAACTTTACAGAAATAAATTGAGATCAGAATGAAAGAAAAGAATAAATCCTGTTCGAAAAAGTAACTGGAATAGGTTTTGATGGCAAAAATGACGCAACTCTTCAAAATATTGAAATTAATGGAAAATATTACACATCTACAATACTGGAAGAGCATTATGTTATCACTGGTGAACCTGGTAATTTAAAATTTGTATAATCTTGATTCTAAGTATGTATGTTACATATGAAAGTATATTGATATATAAATTAGTAAATGTTAATAGCAAAAATGTTACTTTAGTAATTTATTGATCACCATTTCTCAAATTTATTTCAGATGGCTTTTACCTCAATCACTTCACGCTAAAGAGCAGTAAAGGAATTGACATAACCCATGGAATTTTCATGCAGGTTAAAGGCACAGAGATAGAAAAGAAATTGGTTTTAGTAAAGGCAGATGGAACAAATGTGAATACAGGTCATTTACATGTTTCAATTAGATACTTAGAATTGTTTCTTGGTGAACCATTGCAATGAGATGTTTGACTTTTGTATCTCAATAAGCTCCCATTAAGACAGGTTTTCATGAAACTAGATGATACAATGAAAGGGCCTGATAAATTTGCTGTACCCATAGGCTCAAAATTGAATGTAAATGTATCTGAGTGGGAAGTTGTTAAGTTTAAGCCAATACCATATGCTGGATTTGTCATATTGGAGAAACTGTAGATAACTTGTCTACTGATCAATACTATACATATCACATTTGCTGGGGTATGATTACTGGTGATGTAGATAATGATCTAGCGACGCTAGATCATAGACTAGCGTTGCTAAAAGTTGGCCCATTAAATCATTCCCATTGGCTTACTTACACAGGCTTGCAGAATTCTCAGTTTTAAAAGTCACAAAGATTTTAAAACTTATTGCAGAATTCATAGTAACTTTACTTTCTCAGCTGGTTTCATATAAAAATTAATAAAAACTTTACTGATGGAGCAAAAAACTTATTTTACTTGATTAAAAAAGTCAATTAATTTCTAGAAATTTCTATAAGGGGCACTTGCTATAAAACTTTAGATAACAACAGTTACTTTATTCATGGGGAAAATATTTTAATTGCACTGTTAGCTGATGAGCATGAACAGGTTAGAAAGAGAGCTGTCAATAAAATTTTGCATATGAAAGGAATTATACCAAGCTTTGATTATGAACATGAGGTTTTGGCAGAAGGAATAGTTGAAAGTGATAATGAAAACAGGGTTCACACTAAAATTTTGGATTTGATTTCCCTGACTTTCCCTGACCAAATTTGCAAATTTTCCCTGACCAGCGTGTTCGTTATTTTTGGTGTATAAAATATCTATTAATTCATATTGCAGCCTATTTACTCAGTTCATACATTAAATTATTGAAAATTTACTTTAGAAATTGTTCATCATCATGGATGAATTTAAAAAAATATTTTTTTTTTAGTAATCATCCTATACCTTACCCATAGCTGTCCAAAGCACTCCTTTTTATTTTTTGCCAAGAAACAGTTTTAATTTATACAAAAAGAAAATAAATTAAAAGCTTACATAATAGCTAGGTGAATAGCGTCCACTGTAATCACAAAAGTTCTAAATGGGGAGATTTAGATTATACTTTTTCTCTCAGCATTTGAATTTTTGATATTTATATCGTCTCTTTGCTGTTAAGCTTCAGTTTTACCATCTTTCTCTGCTCTTCAAAGTTTATTGATCTGTATTGGATAATATTCTTTTTTCAACCCTTTTTTATTCTCTCTTTTTCTTTCTGTTTTGACTCTTTGAGATGTTCTTCATTTCTCCTATGGGCAGCTCTTACATTTTGTCAACATTTTTGAGTGATAGGAACTTTAATGAATACTTACATGAGATCTTATAGCATTGTGGCACTGTTCTTTGAGAAAATCAGACTATTGTTCTTTCAGATTCTCCACTAAATTGGCTTAATTTATAGAAAACCCTCCTTCCACTGTCGCATTTCCATGCGAAAAATATCAGCCCTAATTTAATAATTTGCCACAATGCCGCATAAAATTGATTCTCAGGTGCTATAGAAGAAAAAAAAACTCATCAAGTCTCGTTAGAAGGACAATCACCATCCAAAAAATATTTGAATTTTAATTCAAGGGTAGAATGAGCTTCACTGTAAAGTAGAATATAGTGCTTTTTCTTTCTCAGCAACAGAATCTGTGATTCAGTTATTGGTGTACAATGCCTCTAGCAATAAATCATATCTTTGTTTCCCTTGTTCTGGCTGATGAAAAACTATACTAGGATTTAATGATGAGAGCCATTGGACAGGCTTGGACTTCAGAGGACATCTTTCTAATATCTTTTCTGTCATTTTGATTTGCACAGTCTGGCATTCAAGTTTGCATGTAAATCTAATGCAAAAAAGCTTAGTTGTTGGTTGTAGCAGCCATTTTACTGGACTTAAGAAATTTCATAATATTAAATACGAGACATTGTAAATTTGTGACAGAAATGGACCAAGGTTCAGTTTGACGTCCAACCCACTGGTCGTTAAAGTTAAACTTTTTTTTTGCTTTGAAGTCATTTTATAAATAAATATAAATACCCTTCAATTCACAAAAAATCAAAAAAATCACTTCGTCAACCTCAAAAAGTATAATTCCCTAAAAAGAAAAAGATATAAACAGATTAAATCATAAGTCATACAGTCTAAAACACATCCATATACCAATCACCTTCCATCAGAAGGATGAACTTGGAACAACTTCTACGAACAGAATAGGAAGAATAGTAGGTAATAGTGAACTAAAAATAGAAAGAAACAGGATAGAAGTAGATTTATGGAATGTCATTCCTAGCCCATCCTTTTCATTCACTTATCAAATACATCTCTCATTCCACAATTATACAGTAAGGAAAAAAAAATATATCAAAAATATGTAACTTGGTCCATGGATCATTCTTCATATGTTTGGAAATTTTAAAATTTTCCCTGACTTTTTTGGAATTTCCCTGACTTTCAGCATATTTTAAAACGTTTCCCTGACTTTCCCTGACCAATTTTTTTTTTCCTGACTTTCCAGAAAGTGTGAACCCTGGAAAATGAAACCTGTGATAATGAAAGTGAATACCCATATGCTTTTCTTATAAAAACTGAACAGGCCTCGAGTTCGTTTTAGGACCATCCTACTTCAGGTTATAAGATTTATTAAGTAAACAAAGATTTACTCTGCATATACTTAAAAAATACATCATAGCCTGAACTAGAGGGTCTAAAATGAGACCTAACCTGGATGAATCAAAAATATTTATGGGAGTTTTATAACAGCTTTGAAAGGCTATAATTTTTTTCCTAAAGATGTCAAGTCATTTTCATTTTTTCTATTCTTCATTATTTTATTAAAGTTTATCCTGCGTTTATAAAAATCGTGATGCAGCGGTTCTGCTCTACTATTACCTTCTCTTTAGCTGTTTTTTTTTTTCTTGTGCTGTCCATTCTGGTCTCATTGATGATGTAGATGTTCGGATGGACAAAGAATGATTCGGCTTATGAGGTTCTGTTGAGTGTGACTTTAGCTTTTCTTATTTATGTTCTAAGATCTTAATTTTTATTTATATCTTTAGTTTTTTTTTTTTTAGGGATTGTATTAGTTCACATATTTGATTGTGAAGTGTGTGGACAGACTTGAACTTGGTCCTTCAGACCTTTTTTTATGGAATAAGGTGAGAAATAAACTTAGTAGGTCATGGAGTTAAAGTGAACAGAGTACTGGATCCAGGAAAAAGATTTCATAAAACTTCAGTATTGGGACTGAACTTTCGTTTGTATACTTATCATTCATTTATTTATATATCAATATTTTTATTATTTTAGATTTTATAAATAGTTAGTTGCATAACCATAAAGAAGAGCATGGTACTAAAAGAATGTTTAGATATGGAGGCTCCACCCTTTGTGCCCATAACCTGAATGCTGAATCTATCTGAGGTAATAGTAGCGCAAAGGGGCTTACCCCTGATTTTTATAAAAATCACAAAAACTCTAAAAAATAATAATAAAGAATAAAAAACCAATTGTGGCAGTCTCTTTAAGGAAAAAGTTACAGCCTTTTCCATTAAAAAAAGTTTAATTTAAAAAAAATATATATATTTTTTTTTAAATTACTTAGATATAAAGCTATACGAAAAATTTACGGACAAATAAAATTAAAATTCAACCTCAAATCAAATATTTTAACTTACAAAATATTGAGGAAACCCATTTGGGAAATAAAACAGATTGTTAACAATGGGTTTAAATATTTTAATTATGAGCCTTTTGAATGTTTCAAAGAAAAATATCTATATATAAATACGAAACGCCAATTAATTTTTAAACTGAACCGTTAGGTCGAGATCTTTTTTCTTATTATTTGTGAACAATATGAATTAAAAGATTTTGTTCAAACTTTGTGAAAATGATTTTAAACAAGTTTTAAGCATTATTTGCACACATTTTTTGTTGTTATAGTAGATAAAAAGGTTTTGTCCAAAAGAGTAAAAGAATGTGAAATTACAAAACAGGCAAATTAAATATTCCAACATGAAGTAAAAGGAAAATAACATCTACTCGCCTATTTGGCCTTATTTATGTGGTGAAAAGAAAAAGCATGAAAAAAATGAGATTTGAAAATTTCCTGTGAGTTTATTTATTTATTAACTTAAAATATTATTAATTTTTTTACTTAAAGACAAAAAACTATCTAGGTTAGGTCTAGGTTTTACGGCAATGCCGAATCCACTAGAATAGATATACTGCTTTATAAGTCTAGGTTTATAATAAAAGTTTGATTAGGTACAACTCAAAAACATAGAGCTAGTAGTGTGTTGTAATTACTAAACTTAAAATATTAATTAATTTTTACCGAAAGAAAGACTAACTGTTAGTCTATGTTATGATAAAAGTTTTTGTTAAGTCTTCAGATTTATTTATTTATTATATTATTATATATATATATATAATAATATAGTATATATATATATTATATATATATACTATATATAGTATATAATATATAGCGTCAGGACGGGGATTACGCGACAAGCCGCCTCATTTAGGAGGGGCTGATTCGGTCACTCTAATAAAATAAAATAATAAAAAAAAAAAAAAAAAAAAATGCCCAATTTAAATAGCCACGCGGTATAGCTACAAGTTTTATTTAGATCATTTAATAAATATTAATTCTAGAAAGTTTTTATTTTTTAAAAAAATGTTAGATTAGGGTACAAAATGTCCTTCAATAGAATTTCACTTTTGAAAAAATGTGAGTTTTTTTAACTTTGTTATAAAATGAAAAATTGTGGATGGATTTTAATTATTTTTTCAGTGGATACACTCGAGTATGTTAGCTTTATACTGGCAAAGTAAATTTTTGATCCAAGCAGTATTAGTGGCAAAAAAAACGGGCCTAACTGTCCGATTCACCCTGCCCCTAAAAATTGATGGAGGGGTGACTCGACCACCATTGTTTTTCGAGTATTTTACGTATTATTATTGACATTTTTTATTACGTATAATTCA
>JABUQX010087137.1:17500-50000 GCA_015478945.1 Trachelipus rathkii
TCTATTTTTACATGCCGAATTTAAAAAAAAATTACTGCAATGTTAATTTATACTGGGCGTAAGGGACAATTATATCCCAGGAATAAACGCGGAATGGACAATATAGTACCATGAAGTATTTTTTAGCTATATCCTAAAACGTAACAATTATATATATATATTATATAAGCTCTTAAAAATTAACCCTGTTACACACATGTTTTAGTATATTCATGAAAAAAATACTATAAAAGCAATTAAAAACTTACTTCAAGCATTACATTTGTTGACTTTTGCAGAAACAAGTACGTTCTACCTGTAGTAGGTGCGATAATTTTTTTTCAAATATCGCTCAAATCGTACGTCTGGCACCGAACAGAACTCTAAATGTCGGTAAGCCTTATAATACTCTGTTTTTTGGGTAATATTTGTAGCAAAATGAAATTTTATTTTCCTTGTGGGACATATATGTCCCGAGAGCGTCGAAAGGGTTAAAGAATTTTCTTAAACTTTACTTAACTTAGAAAATTTATAATATATATATATATTATATATATACTATTATATATATATATATATATATATATAATATAATAATTTAAATTTATATATATATATATATATAATATATATATATAATACTATATATATACTATAATAATATATATTAGCCAGTAGATATATATATATATATATATATAATATATATATATATATATATATATATATATAATATATTATATATTATATATATATTATATATATATATATAGATTATATATATAATATAATATATATATATATATTATATATTATATATATATATAATATATATAACTATATATATATATATTATATATATATATATATATGGCCCATTAGGGGGCTTGAGCCGACGGGGAACAAATGGGGGGGTTTTCCATACCACGCAGGGGCGGAGGAAACCCAGCGACACCCTAAATTATAAAAAAAAAGGCCGGGGAGTTCGGAGACCTTCCCTAGAGGGAGGGGGATAAAAAGTCCTAACCCTTTCCGTTCCCGCGGAAGGCCGAGAGACCCCCCAACTTCTGCCATAGGGGCGGTCTACCCTTGGGGTAGACCCATTAGTTTTTAAAAAAAGAATTTTTTTTTTAAAACTAATGGGTACCCAAGGGTAGACCGCCCTCCGATAGCAGGAGTCAGGGGTCTCTCGGCCTTCCATGGGAACTAAAGGGTAAGACCTTTTCCCCCCTCCAGAACCCCCACTCTTTGGTATTTGGGTGTTCGGGGTTCACCGCCCTCCCTAACGGGGTATGGAAAATTTCAGCCATCTTGTTCCCCTAACCGATGCATCTAAAAAATTTGCAAGATATATATATATATATATATATATATATATATATATATATATATATATTATATATATATATATATATATATATATAATAGTATATATTATATATATACTATACTAATATATATATAGACTCATCTCCTCACGAACTCAGCGTGAAAATGCGATCTAAATACAGACTCACCAGCTTGTTTTCAACGTACGTCGTAAAATTTTTCTATAGGTTACAATCCTTATATTTGCCTATATATATATTATATATATATATATATATATAATATATATATATATATTAATATAACTTTATATTATATATATATTATATATAATATATTATCTAGTTAAAATACAAAATTTTGAAATTTGATTTCCCTGACTTTCCCTGACCAAATCCTGAAATTTTCCCTGACGGACCAGCGTGTTCGTTATTTATGGTGTATAAAATATTATTAATATTTTGCATATTTATTTACTCAGTTCATAACATTAAATTATTGAAAACTTTCTTTAGAAATTGTTCATCATCAAGGATGAATTTAAAAAAATATTTTTTTTTTTTAGTAATAAGCCTATACATTACCCATAGCATAGCCGCCCAAAGCACTCCTTTTTTTTAATTTTTTCAAAAGAAAAACAGTTTTTATTTATAACAAAAATGAAAATAAATTAAAAGCTTACATGATAGCACAGGTCAAAAGCAAACGTTGTAATCACAAAAAGTTCTAAATGGGGAAAGATTTTAGATTTACCTTGTGCTTCACCCAATCCATCGGCAACTTTGTAATCTTTATAGCGGCTTCTTCTGTTAAAAGCCTTCAGTTTTTAACATCTTTCTCTGCTCTTCAGTTTTTTTGATCTGTATGGATAATATTCTTTTTCAACCTTTTTTCTCCTTCCTTTTTTTTTTTTCCTTCTGCTTTAGACTCTTTGAGATGTTCTTCAAATCTCCTATGGGCAGCTCTTTCATTTGTCAACATTTTTTGAGTGATAGGAACTTTATGATACTTTCATGAGATCTTATCGCAATTGGCACTGTTCTTTGAGAAATCAGACTATGTTCTTTTCAGATTCTCCCACTAAAATTGCTTAATTATAGAAAAACCCTCCTTCAGCTGTCGCATTTCCATCGAAAAATATCAGTCCTAATTAATAATTTGCCACAATTCCGCATAACATTGATTATCAGGTTATTATAAGAAGAAAAAAAACTAATCAAGTCCTTAGAAAGACAATCCCTATCCAAAAATATTTTGAATTTTAATTCAAGGGTAGAATGAGCTTCACTGCAAAGTAGAGTATAAGTGCTTTTTCCTTCTGCAGCAACAGATTCTGTATTCAGTGTATTGGTGTACTAATGCGCTCTAGGCATAAATCAAAATCTTTGTTTCGCCTGTTCTGGCTGAATGAAGAACTATACTAAGGATCAATGATCGAGAGCCTTGGACAGCGCTTGTACTTAAGAGGAATCTTTCTAATTACTTTTCTGTCCATTTGGATTTGCACAGTCTTGGCATTCAAGTTTTTGTCATGTAAATCTAATGGAAAAAGCTTAGTTGTTGGTTGTAGCAAAGGCATTTTTACTGGACTTAACGAAAATCTTTCCAATAAATATTAAGTACGAGACATTTGTAGATCTGTGAACAGAAATGAACACAAGGTTCAGTTTTTGACGTCCAACCACTGGTCGTAAAGTTAAGTTTTTTTTTTTGCCTTAAAGTCATTTTATAAAAAAAATAATATAAATACCTTCAGAGCAAAAATCAAAATCACTTCGTCAAACCCTCAAAAAAAAAAAACAACCTCAAAGTATAATTCCCTAAAAAGAAAAGATATAAACAGATTAAGCATAAGTCATACAGTCTAAACACAATCCATATACCAATTCACCTTCAATCGGAAGGATGAACCTTTACCACTTCTACGAACAGAATAGGAAGAATAGTAGTAATAGTGAACTTTAAAATAGAAAGAAAAACAGGATATGAATAATTATGCAAAAGACTAATGTATCCTTAAAATTCAACTTATCAAATCATCTCCTCATTTTGCCACAATATATACAGTAGGAATAAAAAAATATATCAAAAATATGTAACATGGTCCATGGATCATTCTTCTATATGTTGGGAAATTTTAAAATTTCCCCTGACTTTTTTGGAATTTTTTACTTTTTTGACCTTTAGCATATTTTAAAACGTTTCCTGACTTTCCCTGACCAATTTTTTTTTCCCTGACTTTCCCTGACTTTCAGAAAGTTGTGAACCCTGATATATATATATATATATATATATATATATATATATATATATATATATATATAGTATATATATATATATATATATATATTACCAGTGTTATTAAAAGAAAAAATATTTTATTACTACTTTATTATTTTATTACAAAATTCATTTATGAATTTTTTTTTTTTTAACATATGTAAACGTAAATTTGACCGAACAATCGAATTATTGATAATCATTCAAAATTATCGATTATTGGAATATTAATGCAATTGATATATAAAAATTTTGAACAAAGCATCGATAGCGATATCCCTAAAAAACAAGAAAATTAGCTGTTTAAAATTTTCGAAACGTTATTTTTTTAAAAAAATATATGCGTAAAATACAGGAAAATCCGTAAAAAAAAAACTTCAAATAATTTTTTAAAACCATTTTTGTAAATGAAATGTTTAATATTTTAATATATATATATATATATTATGTACGTGAACTCAAGTCAGTAATACTAAACAATTACCATAGTTTTTATAGGGTAAAAAATATCCATGATTGCTGTGAAGCAGAGTTATTCCGGAGACTAAAAATTACCAAATGCTAGCTTAGACTAGGCCTAATGAAAAACATTTACCAGCCCATTATAAATTATAGGTCTTATACTTATTTGGTATCTTAAAAAATTAGGTCTTATACTTATTTGATATCTTAAAAAAATAAATAAAATTAAAATAAAAAAATTTGTCTAAGGTAGATCTAATCTTTAAAAATAAAATTGTGCAATTTAATTAATAGCTTTGAAATACTTACTTCTTCTACATCCATCCCTCTTCCAGTCATTTCAAATTAGGCCCAGTACTAATAGTAATTTATAGCAGAATGAGCCTTGAGGGGTCCAAGTTTTCAGATAGGCTAGGCCTATTTCAAGTAGTTTCACTAAAAATTCAAAAATGAGGAAAACAAATTTTAAATTCAAATTACCCTATCCGATTATTGCCAAATTACTGAAATTAATTAAGAAAAAATCTGTCGTGTACGGAAAGCAAGGATTTCACAGTATAAATATCTCTACTATGGTCTATGAGGATTTCATATCGATACGATATATTTGGTGAAACTCGATACATGGTAAATTTTGATACAACCACAGTATAAATAGGATACAACCACAATCTTTGTGATACAATCAAAATTTTATACAACTTATTTCATAAACATAGAAAAAAAATTACTTGTACTCGTGGATATTTACAATATAAGAAACTTTGAAGGTAGAGGGATTTTGCTCTGTAAATGAATGAACGCATATGATGAAGACTTTACCCACTTTTAATGTAATAATGGATTGTTTTCAAAAGACTCTACGTTTTTTTCTGCAAAATATCGATTAAATAATTATCATTGAAGTATCGCTGAGACCGACTAAAAGATTTTTCTAGAACATTCAAGAAAAAATTTATGAATGGCCGTATTTTTGTGGCGGATATTTTCAAGTTATCATCGATCTTTGAAGAATTTCAAGAAATTGGAGTTTGTACTTTGTATGATATGACGGGAGATGAGATTGTAAATTCCAAAAAGAACAGCTTTCCAATTGTTAATTTCAAAGAAGAGAAAAGAAAAAGACCGAAATGTGAGATGATGGGATATTTGATGGGATTACAAAACATTAAAATAAAGGGTGCGTTACACGGTAGATTATATCATAATATGATTATATTAAATTAGATTATTAGGGTGCTGGTCTCTATCGAGTACTCTTTATAAAAACTATTATATACTTTCATATGGTAAATATTTATGATTTGACTAGAGACAAAGCTGCAAAAATAAACCATTTTGAAAATAGTTATTTCTTTTTCAGACGGCAATAAAAAATATTTATGTTCTCAAATTGTATGAAATATTATGATTATATAATATTATAGTATATATTAATGTATATTATATATGATATTATATTATAGATATAATATAATATTGTATAATTGATATATATATATATAAGTAATATGAGGGTTCGCCAAGCATCCCTTTTCCATGGATTTAAATACATTACCAGAGTTTTCAAAGCAGTGATATTCGAAGCAGAGACTAGAAAATGTGTTCCGAGATGCTTTCCTTTTTGTTGGTAAGGTGGATCGGACTAGTGTGTTGAGCGCCTGTACTGAGCACATGTCTATACGGCGACGCTGTTGTTCGAAGGTTCGAGTCCTGTGCGCGGAGTGAATATTTTTCATTATCTTTCTCGTTAAGGCAAATTTGGGGCACAACAAGCATGTTGTCCCATTTCGGCGTTGCTTTAACTTAGTTGGTTGAGCGTGTAACCCAAGAGCGAACGCCCAGAGCAGAGAGCCATCGTAGCCCACGAGCAGGTGTTCCATACCGACCCTCCTGTCGATTAAATAAGTACGCTGGTATTCCGAAAGCTAGTGGTATCGAAGCTAGAAGAATTGAGAAAACTGTCCCGATATGCCTTCTCTCATATATCAAGTCAACCACCTTATGCTGGCGGTTATTCGGGTAATGCTGGGGGTGGGTGTGTTTTTGGAGACGCAACTACTCCCCCCTCGGGACTTAGTATGGACACTGTTCTAGTTGCAACCACACACAACACGGCGACGCTGTGTCACGGTCGAGTCCTGGCGCGGAGTGAAAATTTTCTTTGTCGTTATTTTGCAAATTTGTTGCACAAGCATGTTTGTGCCTCATTTCGTGCGTTCTTTGACTTGATTGGTTGCCTCTTGTTACCAGGAATTATCCAAGCAAGGCGATGCATTGTAGCCGCCAAGCACGGTGTCCAAACCACCCTCGGCACTGTCATTCAAAAATAAGTACTTCTTGAGTTTCAAAACAAAATGAAATTTCGAAGCAATATATAAGAAAATTGTTCCGAGATGCCATTTTTTCTAGGAAGGTGGATCGACAAGTGACAGATGCTTCCTGTACATGTCTAAACGGCGACGCTGGTTGTGCGATGTTCGAGTCCTGCGGGCGAGTGAAAATTATTATTCGCTATTATTGCAAATTTGCCGCAACAGCATGTCGTGCCCATTTCGGCGTTCTTGGACTTTGATTGGTTGCTCTCCTGTAACCCAAGAGCATGCAAGCAGAATGCCATGTAGCCACAGCAAGGTTGTTCCTCAACCACCTTCTGTCTCAATTTAAATAAGTACTTAGTTTCATCAAAGCAGTGGAAATTCGAGCCAGTAAAATTAGAAAAACTGTTCGACTATGTCTTTTCTTTGTCTGAAAGTGCGGAATCGAACTAGTTGTTAAAAGAGCTTCCTGTACATTTGTCTACACGGCGACGCGCTGGTTGTCGAATGGTTCGAGTCCTGGCGCGAGTGGAATTTTTTTCGTCTTATTATTATTGCAAATTTGTCGAACAATCATGTTGTGCCCATTTCGGCGCTCCTTGACTTTGGTTGGTTGGTTGTTCCTGTAACCCAAGAGCATCCAAGCAGAATGCTATGTAGCCACAGCAGGTGTTCCAACCACCCTCCTGTTGATTTAAATAAGCACAGAGTTTCAAAGCAGTGATATCGAAGCATTAGATTAGAAATCTGTTCCGAGATGCCTTCTTTCTGGGAAGGCGGATATTAAATTAAATATTAAATTTCATTTTTATAAAAAAAAAATTTATAACAATCCAAAGAATCTATAAAAACTATTTTCTAAATTGTTAAAATTCCTGACATCACCTTATTAGCATTATGCATCCTTATTATGCTTATTAGCATTTGAAATTGTGCTTTTCTACGTGGTATGGCTTGAGAGGTATAACGTATGATTCATCTATGACGTTGAGGAAATATTTTTATTGGCTATTTCAAAAAGATTTACCACTTCCCACCTGAAGATATTCTATTTTATAGACTATATATTAAGTATATATATAATATAATATTATATTATTATATATTATATAGTAATATAATTATAAATATATATAATTATATATATATATATATATAATATACGTATATATATTATAATTATATATGTATTAATATTATTATAGTTATTATTGGCGTATATAATTTATATATATATTATTTCCTACGCAAACGTAAATAATTATTTTATTCAGACTTCGGCTTTCCGGCTAAGGTTTCTACATTTGAAAATTGATGAGCACTTCTTTTGGTAATATACTTTTCACCTAAAAAATATTCTTGAAAAAAAAATTAGTACCCACAATCTGGCTCCGGCTCCGCTCCGGCTCTGGCTCGACCTAAGTTTCTTTTCTGGCTTATGCATTTTAAAATTGTTTCAGAACGTTCTCTGGTAATAATTTTTTCAAATTGGAAAAATATTTTTCGAAAAAATTTCGAACTCCAGCTCCGCCCGCTCCGACTTCCGGATCCGGATCCGACTAAGGAATTTTTTGCACTATTTGAAAATATTCCAGCTATACAGATGCTTGTAACTTCGACGAATAATATTTTTCTCAGCTAAAAAGTAATTTAATTGAAAGAAATTCATACCCAAACGATCCGCTCCGGCGTCCGACTGTCGGTTCTTCGCTCGGCTTCGGCTTCGGGCTTCTTCGGCTGATGGGCTAAAGGATACTAACTTATTTGTTAATTATTCAGCACGTCTTCTGCGCAATAAGTTTTCACCAAAAATATTTATTGAAAAATTTCATACCCCGAGGATCCGGTTCCGACTCCGGCCTCAGATCCGGCTCCGGATCCAACTAAGTTCTGTACTATTAAAAATTGTTCAGTAAGTCTTTTGACAATATATTTTTTCACCTAAAATATATTTATTGAAAAAATTCATCACGCCAGGATCCAGATCCGCGCTCCGATTCGCTTGGCTTCGGCTGTCGGATCCGAAACTAAGGTTTGCTGCACTTATTTGAATAAATTGGTGTTCAGCACGTCCTCCTGGCAGGTAGAGACTTTGATAAAAATATTTTTCGAAAAAATTTTTCATACCCAGGAACTCCGGCTAAGAGTCCGGCTCCAGATCCGATCTTCGGCTTCGCTCCGAATCGACTAAGGTTTCTGCACTATTTGAAAATTGTTCGGGCACGTCTGCTGACATATAAAGTTTTTCCCACAAAAATATTTCCCGATAAGATATTCCCATTACCCAGGATCAGGCGCCGGATCCGGCTCCGATCCGTACTCCGGATCCGAACTAATGTTTCTACAGCTATTTGAAAATTGTTCAGCACTTCTTCTTCTAATTAAATTTTTTCACCTAAAATAATATTTCTTTGAAAAAATTCATAACCCTAGATCCGGAATTTAGGTGTGACTTCGACTTTTCGACTTTGCCGTCGGACTCCGACTAATTTTTCTGCACTATTTGAAAATTGTTCGGCCCGTCTTATGAATAATAATTTTTTCATCCTCTTATATTTTATTCCCGAAAAAAATTCATACCAGGATCAGGCTCCGGATCCGGCTCCGGATACGGTTCCGGAACCCGACTAATGTTTCTAGACTATCTTGACTGTTCAGCACGTCTTCTTGAAATAAATTTTTCACACTTTTGCAAAAAATATTTCCTGAAGATATAATCATACCCCAGGAGTCCGACCGCTCCGCTCCGTGATCCGCTGAAGGTTCTGCACTTATTTAAAGATTGTTCGTGCAGCCTTCTGACAAAGTTTTTTCACCAAAAAAATATTTCCCGACAAAAATTCATACCCATGATCCGGCTCCGTATAGAACTCCGATACGACTTCCGGATTAACGAACTTTGGGCTTCGGCGTCCGGACTGCCGACTTAATTGTGTCTACAGCTCCTTTGGACTTTGCTCATGCACGTCTTCTGAAATATAATTTGTTTACCGTAAAAAAAAATATTTTCCTGAAGAAATTCATACCACAGGATCCGGATCCGGCGCTGACTTCGGCTTCGGCTCCGGATCCGGCCTAAGGTTTCTGCAGGCTAGTTTGGAAAAGGGTGGCGGCGGTGTGGTCACGTCTTCTGAAGCGAGTGTTAAGTTTTCCAACAATAAAATAATTTCCCGAAAAAAATTCATACGCCAGGATCCGCTCCGGAATCGGCTGCCGGATACGTGGCTCCGATGACTCGACCTGGCGCGCTGCGGAGTTCCGACATACTGTTTCTAGACTATTTGAAGCATTGTTCAGCACGTCTTCTTGAAATATAATTTTTTCACTTCAAAAAATATTTTCTGAAGAAAATTCACACCGAAGGATACCGGATCCGGATCCGGATCCTGTCTCCGGACTTCAGCTTCGGTCCGGATCTCGGACTAAGGTTTTCTGTCTATTCTTAATTTGAAATATTGGGTTGCGTGGTGGTCAGCGATCGTGCTGTATATAGTGAAATGGGTTCGGAGCACTTCTTATATATAATAATTTTCCCGAAAAAATATTCATTACTCAGGTATCAGTGTCTCCGATTTCCACGGCTCCGGAGTATGGCCCGGGATCCCGAATCTGAATTGCTTTTCTAGGACTATTTAAACATTGGTATCAGTGTCACGTCTTCTTCCTTGTAAATAAATTTTTCCACCTTCAAAAAAATATTTTCTTGAGTATATAATTCAAACCCATGGATCCTGCTAAGGACCGCTGTCAGCGACTTCATAGCTTCGCCTGCGGATTCCGACTTAATGGTTCTTCTGCACATTGAATATTTTCGGTGACTCTTCTGGACAAGTGTTTTGGTTATTAAATTTTCTACTCAAAAAATATCCGCGACATAAATGAAATTCATAAGCCGGCAGAGTTCCGCTCCGGATACGGGCTTCCGGATACTTTTTGCTCGCGGATATTCGGCTCCGGTTATCCGCTTCGATACGGAACTCGTCTTCGGCTTCGGATCTCAACATATTGTTTTCTACAGATCTATTTGTAACATGAGCCAGTCACGTTCCTTCTTGGGTAGAATAAGTGGGTTGGCACGTGGCTAAAAAATAGTATTTTCTGAAGAAGTTCATTACCGTCAGCGATCTGGATGCCGTTATGGTTCTCGTGCTCACTGTTTCAGCTTCGTTCGTAGAATCCGACTAGATAGTGCTGCACTATTTGAAAATGTGTTCGGTTTCATCGTCTTCTGACAATAAATTTTTACCTAAGAAAAAAAATATTCTCCGAAAAAAATTCATACCTCAGGATCAGGCTCCGGATCCGGATCCGTGCTTCCGGATATGGCTCGCGATCCGACTAATCTTTGTCTAGACAGGGTGAACATTGTTCAGCACTTCTTCTTGCAAATAAATTTTTTCACCTCAAAAAATATTTTCTCTGAAGAAAATTCATATACTTGCGTTTTTAGGTCCGTGATTCTTCGTTAGTCCAGTTGTATTCTGTGCTCGACGTTTGTCGACTTCGCTTGCTCGGATTCGACTTAAGGTTTCTTGGCCTGCTATTGTGTAAATTGTGTCGGGTCACGTCGCTTGTGACAAAGTAGTCTTGTTATCACGCGAATAGAAATATTTCCACGAAAATAAATTCCAATACCGCCAGTTCGATCGCTCGGATACGGCTCGATATGTCGACTTTTGTGCTTCGGCTTCCCGATCTCGACTTGATGTTTCTACATGTATCAAAGGCATAATAGAGAAGAGACACGATCAAGTTTTGTCAAGAATAATTTGTTTTACCGGTAAATAAAATATTTACTGAACTAAATTTCATACCGGCAGTCGATCCGGTATTTCCTTTTCGGATCCGCCTCTTGATCTTTCGGCTTCTGCTTCCTGTATCACGGCTAAGTGTAAGTTGTATGGTTTGTTGCTTAATGACATTACATTCCTAATTTTGTTCTCACACTAATAAATATTTTCCTGAAAACTTTGAATAAATATAAATGTGATTTCCGGTGCCTGTTGCTGCGAGATCCGGGTTTCCTTGATCTGTTTATGACTGGGTCGTGGTGCTGGGCCGGATTCCGCACTGAGAGTGTTCTGTCTTATCTAGGGTTGATAACTGTTTCACACGTCTTCTGGCTATATTAAATTTTCACCTAAAATTAAAATATTTTTTGTAAAAGTTCATAGCTCTGCTCCGTCTGCCGGCTCCGGCTGCGGCCCCCGGCCTGCCGGCCGTCCTGGCTCCGGCTGACCGACACATGGGCCCGGCTCGGCTTCGACTTGCCGCTCAATCGGATGCCGCTGCGGATTCGACTAAGGATTCTGCACTGTTCACTATTTGATAATTGTTTAGTACGTTTTCTGGCAAAAAACATTTTTATCTATAAAAATATGATATTTCTTGAAAAAGGATAATTATGGGTGCAGGATCTGGTCCGGCAACCCGGCACCTCAGCACAGCTCCGGCTGCCGGCTTTATTGTATTTGACTGAGTTAAATTCCGAAGGAAGTGGGTGGGAGGTTGCGAGGAATATTGCAAAGATAGAGAATAGCATTTCTAGTAATTATAAAATTAAAGACTTTTTTACACCTCTATAGCCAAACTCTGGATATAACAATTGTTGACTGGAAATTGATAATCTTTGTTTAGTTCGACAGCTTTCTCTTATAATAAATTTCCGGTATCCTAAAAAATCCATTTAGAATTCTTTGAAGAAATAATTTATCTATAGCAAGAAAGTAATGCAAAAATAGGAAATGAGTCAACTATTAATAAATTTAAAAAAAAATGGGTGGGGGGTTTTTTTTTGACGAAAAAAAAATTTGATTTGACATTCAAAAAGTAGAGGGTCCGAAGATAAAGCCTCTTTAACTGATAACTTGATTTCCCGTAAGATTGTTCGATTTATTCCCTCTAATGACTTACTGGAATTTCAGCCTTTCGTATTTTTCTAGAAGATGATTTTAAGTGTTGAAATTGTCGTTTTATCTAGATAGAGTTGTCTTTTGTTAGTTTTGTTCGGAATGCGTCTTTTCTGCCTATGCTACAAAAATTGTCCCAGAATCTTTGGGCAAAGTATGTGACACTTTTCATCTTTCATTCTGACAAGAATTCGATTTCAGTCGAGGAATGTTGTCCGCTGGGGAGAGGACTGCGTTGTGAACTTATCTGACGTTCCGGCTCGTTTGCCTTTTTTGGTTATGATTTTCTTGTTCGATTTAGCGTTTAATTCATTTTAAAGTCCGTATTTCATAAAGTTAAGCAGCTCCTAGCTTTAATATATAGATCTTCTGATTCTGGGAAAGATTCTATAATCATAAGATGTCGACAAAGAATATTTTATTTTCATTAGACATTCTTTCCTTGCTGTTTCATGGAATTTAGGTGTGGATTTGCCTAAAATCCTGTGTCGGTATAAAATGTTTCCTGCAGTGCAACGTTCTTCTGATTGATATTATTTTTTGTGTGTAATATGTACGGGTGTTTAAACCTAAGGTTTTATTACTCTTAACTTATTCCCTGCCCTCTCCCAGAGAGAATAGTTCTAGAATACCGTGCAGCCATATTATGACTACTACTATATTCTTTTAGTTTGTGGAAGCCTTTAGAGGAAGAGGCATGTTTGACCCCTTGGTTAGCTTTCTCATTACCTTAAGATTGCACTTCTTTTGCGAACTTGATTCTTTTAGAAACTGTCCATTAATTTTGGGTGTACGTGGTCTTGCTTTGCCTATTTGTCTCTGCCCTGTTTTAAGATTTTTGCTCCTATGAGTTTATTTGTGGTGAGACCACATCAAAAATCGCGACTGCTTAACTGCCCAAAGTATGAGCTCACATCTCTGTGTGTCAATTGTTAACGGTTATCCGGAACGTTGATGCTTTGGTAAGAAGGTGATCAGAGGCTCGGTCATGCACAGACACTTTCTTTCGTTTTGGAACCGTATGTGTTCACCGGTATTGATTCTCTATGGATTCCCGTTAATAAGAAAGATTGGTCCTTATTTAATTTTCAAATCGGTACTGTATATCATGTTGATTGCGTTATATAGTCCCGTAACTATAGCTTGAATTACTGTGTCTTTCTGTGTTAATTTAGAATTATTTTAAGAATTGTTCAGTTAAAATGTGCTTAGAATAATATTCGCTGAGATCGTTGTAGTTTTGTTTTTTCTTCTTAACTGCTAATACGATTTCGGAAATATGTTTTTTACATTCTTCGTTCCACATAATAATAAATATTATTAACAAAATAATTTAGCTTGCCCATGTGTGTGTAAGTATCCATTTTTATATGCACAAAGCGTCCCTTTATATTTTATCATAGAGCTTAAGTTTTTTTTTTGTTTTTTATTTTTCTCTTCTATGTAACTTAATTTTACAAATATTTTTTTCAGTCTAAAGGGACTTCCAGTTTCTAAGCCATGTCTCCACACTTCAGTGCTTTAATCCTGTGCAGTTGCAAGGAGAAAGACTAACTGGTTAGCTATCTTTCGAAGCGAATCCAATTATAGGATCAAATTGTATTTTTTTGAATTTTTTAACTTATATTAGAAAGTCATAGTTATGGCAACTGATAAAGTTTCCACTTTAGTCTGTGGAGTTTTTGAAAGATTAGATAGGTGTTAGATCCTGATTGACCGTTTGAGCTTCGACCTTTCTTTTTTTAACCATGTGCATTGCAGTGTCTGGATGATTAGCGTTTTAATTGTCTGCATTAATTTAAAGGATCCAATAGGTGTATTGTGACCCCCATGAGTAACTGGTAATTAGGTATAGACTCTTTTGTGCATGATCGGAACTGATTGTTTCCTATCAACTTTGTTAATCTAGTTTCATATTGATCTAAATAAAGGTATGATTGTTTATCATCAGAAGTGAGTATATATATGTCAAATACATGAGGGTGTTTTCGATGTTTGGTTAGGTTGATCATGATTTCTAAGTGATATTTAAACTTAATTAATTAGAAAGTAGTTTATTCTATTATTGAAGGTATCCAAGCCTTTTTTTTCAATAAAGCAAATATTAACACTATTTCAGTCAAATTAAGTTAGTGCAGGTAAAAGCAATATTTATATTTTGTTCGAAGAATTCAATTCAATAAATAGAAAGGAACGTTTGCTGAGAGAAACAAATGTTCATCAAGATGAATCGAGTCCCCAATAAAGTATTTCTTTTGTTTATTACATGGATTGAAGCAATGCCGCGTTATTCTAGGTTGATTTAAAAAAAAAAATTAAAAAGCAATTCTTCACCTTCGAATAGCATATGAAATGCAATCCGTTGGAATGGATATAACTCTGGATGATTATATGAAGTAAATAATAATGAAGAGGAGTCATGTTATAAATGGCCCATCGACTGATTATAGCGCTGAACCGGTTATTCGATTGCACATTTCCGGTTTTGAGTTTTTGGTTGCATAATTACCGGTTTCCGAGCCTAAAATAGCTGGCAGATATTGAATGTTCCAATTATTTATGGGAGAGGATGTCCAAATTTTCTAGTTAAAAATATCAGTCTGGAAGATAATTACCCGACTGCGAAAAAATGTCCGAATTTTCCCGGCAAAATACCATTTTGGGGCTGAAATCCCCTCTTCTAGTGGCCGACCTATCTTTTGGGACCCGATGTCTCAATTTTCAAACTAAAAATACTCGTTTGGCTGGCAGGGCGTAAGAATTTGATTGAGTAGAGAAGAGTAGGAGGAAAGGCTGAATGTCATGGTCGAAGGAAAGGAAATTGAAAATGTTGAAATGTATAAGAATTTTGGAGGACTTTTACTGCGGAAAGATGTAATATCTGAGAGATTTCTGATAACTTATCACATTACAACAAGGCAGGGGGAGTTTTGTATCCTATCATCAGAGACCACCAAATGGAGGTGGTTGTCAAAATACAACAGTATTTTGATACTTATATTGTCATATGAAGATGAATCCTAAAGTACCACAAAAAAGAGAGGAGGATTGTGGTACGAAAAACTAGAAGAGATAGAGTTAGAAAAGAAAAGGTAAGGAGAAATAAATAGTGCATAGCCTGGATGAGGCCACATTGAGATATTGAGCAGTGAAGAGTTTGAATAAGGATAAATAACTTAACATTAGAAAGCATTACCTCAACTACTCAAACACATAATTATTAAAAATTAAATCTAAGAGAATTCGAAAGTAGAAATAAAACAATTACAACTAGATTAGAATTAAAGGTGACAAGACGTAATTTGCTTATAGGAAAAATAAAGTAAATATTATTGTATGTTTTTAGTACCTGACAATTTCTTTTTCACAGTGATCCTACAACATGACTGGTTCGTAATTAATCTTATTGGAGCCATTTGCGAATTGAGTGATTTTGCTTCAATTTTTAGTGTATGCCACATTAACTGGAAATAAGATTACAATAATAATACCCGAAACAAAAAATATATGTAAACAAAATCTATGGGGTATTCAAATAAAGAATTAGAAGATATTTCACAGAAAAAGGCCAAGAACATTTGCTGTAAATTATATGCATACATGCTCGTCTACTTAATTATATACTAAAATATATTAAAATGGTTTCATCTTATGATCATGTTTGATTTGTAAGCAATTATACCCTTCAAGTGAATTACTGTATATAAAGAAAATCTTGTTTTGCCTAGATCTATGGTTTTTGAGCAGAAGAAACAGCATTTCATTATAAAATTTTTGACTTTAGACATTGATATTGAATATCCACACCAGTTGATAACTATTTTTACAATCACTGTCGATGCATGTGAGAAAAATTCCAGGTAATAATATGGTTCTGCTCAGTTAATCGATACACCGACAGCATTAGTATTTTTCCCGATAATCGATTTTTTAAACGATTATCAACGATTCGATAGTATAAACAAAGTGTACTTATATTATTATTTTGATAGGTTAGGGCCTAGGAATATGGCCTAGGGTCGCGGTACAGTTAGGAAGGTTATGATAAGTTTGGTTAAGTATTATTAGATTAAATATTTTAAATCCTTAATCTAACGATACTTAATATAACTTATCATAACCATCCTAACGTTATCGTGGTCCAAGGCCGTATTCCTATGGCTAAATCGATAATAATAGTAAAAAAATCGATTATCGAAAAAAATATCAATGTATCGACTGATTGAGCAGAACTACATTTTTAAGAATTGGTTTCTTTACTACAACTCACCGTAACTAAAACGAATAATCATTAAAAATTAATGCTTAACAATACCAATATTGCACTTCTTTTAATATACTCATTTGCTAGAGCTTGCCCCAGTTTTCATATTATTTGTATTATTTCATATTAATTTTAGAGAATTTATTATATTAAAACTGAAAAGTATTAAACTTTCTCAAGAAATAAAATATGAGTACTTTGGTTACTACATGATTTCTGCACATAATTTCATGAGCTTGTTTCTGCTTTACAAGGAACCATTCATTACATCTTAACTCAAATCACACACACACACACACACCAAAAAAAAAATAAAGGATAACTTTCACTTTTAATATCTTTCTCAAAACATTTTGAAATTTAACCAATTCAAAACCCATCATGCCACTTGCAAACATTCTTTTCCTTTTAAAATTGGTAATTCATTTGAACTAATGTAAATAATCAAATAAATAACTTTTCATGTATCCCAATCACTACATTCAAAAAGATTCTTCAGTATAAATGCAGGTAACACAACTTTATTTCTTATCTCTTTATTTTGCAAATAGGGACCAAGTTAGTTTTACATCATGAAATATCATGTACAATATAATCTATCAAATTTGCTACACTTCCTTTTTATTGTTTATTTTTTCCCCAAACCATCAAACAATTTTTACTTTTCGTAAAATATTCTACTTACTATTATATTATGTCCTGGCACACTGAGATTACCAGATTACAGTCCTAATTTTATATTAAATTATTGTAACTATATTGGTAAAATAACTTAGATTAGGATAGTCTACTTATTCTTAAAATTTTCAATAGTGTTATGATGATAAATACAATAAATAAAACATTGTATTAAATGAACGCATATAGTAACAGTTTTACAACTACGTTTGATTTTCATGATAAATACTTAAATTCTTATGAATTATTTTTCAAACTAGAAGAGACCCATCTTTATTACCCATAAAACAAAAAAAATAAATAAAAATAATACCTCTTTAAATATTAGCACGTGTTGTTGGTTTAGGTCTTTTAATCTTGTTAGCCGCAAATCTGTCTGTTTCCAAGAAGGAGATTTTGAACATAATGTGATTCTAGAAAGCTTTAAAGATATGGTGGAAATTAGTCTTATACTTTAAATTAAATAATTAATTTATATGTGAAAAAAAATTAAATAAATAAAAATTAGAAAATACCCATAACACATAAAAACAAAACCATACTGTCTACTTTAAAAACTATAATTACCATATCACTAAAATAGTACTCTCCATGATAAATATTGCATTATTAAAAATAATTATCCTAAATAACTATTGTACATAACTTTAAAAACAAAGCTATTAAATTTAGTGAAAAAAAGGTAAAGATAAACTATGAAGTTAAGAGTAATGAAAAAATAACTCAAAATGATTGATACATAATATGTCTTGAAGAGTTCCAACTTACCTAAAATATTCTGAAAGAAATTAATAAATTATATTTTATAATCAAAGTCAATATTTAAATTACCCAACGATTTTGAGTTCATGTGCCCGCTATTTTAAACTGATAAAAGACGAGAGGAGCTCCACAAAGGTGCTTCATCAAACTTTTAAAATTCTTAACTCAATGAAAAACAAAATGAATTTTATAGAAACAAATTGCATAGAATTCTAAAGACAAAAAAATGAACTGGCATTATACACAGAAGCTTTAAAAAAATTTTGTTGGAAAGAAATTGGCTGTATATACTTCATACAGAATTTAGAAACGAGAAATTTTTAAAAGTTTTAGAAAATGAAGCCTAAACATACATTATCCACTAATTTAATCCATGAAAACGCTTCAACTGCAAAATTAAAAAAATTATTTTTACCTAAACACATTTGCAAATTAATGGAGTAAAATATGCCCAGTTCCAGACATTATTCATTTCAAACACCCATTTAAAGTAAATATTCATACTTAGCACCATTAAAACTTATTGAAAACTAGTTGTAAATGAAGGACTATTAAACTTGACATAAACTGAATTTATGGTAACTGTCATTCCATCTATAACCTTCTCCACAAATCCATATTTAGATCCTGATTTGTAAGCTCCCAAATCGTATTGCTGGTCCATGCAGGGCGAAGGTCTTTGACAGGTTTCCATATTGTACAAACTCATTCTAGACTCTGAAATTAATGTATTTATTATTAATCATCTATTAATAGCAATAACCATCAAAATAACACTTTCTCAAACAAAATAATTAATTGACACTAATAATAATAATAATTTTTTTGGAGTGGATGTACAGGTATCCCCACAGCACGGCGGCTAGACCGTGTTAGCAAACTAACGACGGGGGAAATCCCTAACCGAACGAAAGAGGAACCATGGCTTGAGATGGTTAGATCTTAACAAGATGTTCAGTTCCAAGAGGAAGGCAAAATTGCGATCACTACGAAATGAAGATGATTCGGATAAGATGTGCTGAAAGCGATGCTGAAGAGGGATAGTTGCACGTACAGGAGAAGAACTTGCTACGAGGGGTCGAGTGGCAATCGCAATCCACAAAGAGTGCGACAGTGAGAGGACACTGGAGGAGCAAAATGGTTCAGGTCGGGGGAACCCCCCGCGACTTAAGAAATCCATGGGTGAGATTTGTATGACCAGACGCATCGAGCAGGAACCCCTCCAGGGAGGCGATTTTCCTACAAGATGAGACCACGGCAATGACGGGTTTTGACATCCGAAGTTTGCGCACGAGCATTCCTCGCCAACATGACTGCCAGCCGAGAGGAGCCCGACGCGAGGAGAATGGAGAAATCTGTAGCAGGGAAATGCCCGGCGCACAGCTGGAGAGGGTAACGGGAACCGCGACACCTGTGTTGCAGCCAGCCGTTTGGCCTCCCCATTGGGCCCGTTCGTTTGCAGGAACACCCCACATGGAGGGGTACCCACCGAACTTAATGTTGTGGTGCTGCGCTGGGGTAACAAAGGCCAAGGGGGGGGGGGGGGGGGGGGACTTTTTCGTGCAACACACAGACCAACGAGTTACGGGTTGACCGGTCAAGCAACGACTGACCGGAGCGCGCTTCCGAGAGTACCGAAAAGTGTTGTATCATTACCCCACGGCGTAATGGTACTGATCCTGTATTCACCGCCATGGACATAGCTATTATTCGCCTGAAAAAAAAAACAGACAACATCGGGCGAAGGTATGGGATTACAGTAGATGTCCCGGAAACACAAGCTTAAGCTCCCACCCTCTTCCTCCGTCTAATTGAACCATTCGGTCTGTACAACCGCTATAGAGTCGCTATGGGACCTCCGCGTCGAGATACCAAGAACTCCCTTCAGACGCACCTTGGGTTGCGCCTCCAGACTTTGCAAAGACTGGATTCCCCTGCGAGAGCAGTGGAGCGGAGGAGACCCACTGTGACGAGTAGAGGTAAAATTCACATTGCATGACCGCTCGCTGAGGAAGTTCGAGGGGACAGCAAAGATGGAAGTAAACACCCCAGCAAATGGCCATAAAGAGGTTGTTGACGAACCACGCTCTATTATACGGTGTTCAAGGCCGCGAGGTAGGAACCTGAAGACGAAATGAACAGCGAGCACATGAGCTGCTCCCTCCTCAGGGATAGGGGGTGTCACCCCTGCCCTCACCTCCAGGCTTTCCCTCGGAGAGGAACGAATTGCACCGTGGCAATTTCGCAGACCTTCAGTCTGAATGGGTTCAAGAAGGCGGAGGTAGGACTGGAAGGTCGCCATATAATGCACAACCAGTAGTCCAGTTTAGGCCGCACCAGCATGATGTATAGGGGTGGAGCTGGGGTTTGTATCTGTCCGCACCAAGTCTTGGAGGTGTGAGGTGCCGTTAGAGACCCAGACCTGCGGCAATTAGCTTGAGGAGGGTAATATGAGGTGGGTACGTAAGGCGCTCTCACGAGCAAACAGACCCAATGAAACCGACCCCGGCTCCACACGTGATGGGGAGCCATAGGACGTATTTGGAGGCAATTGTAAAGCGCGGGCCCCTACGACGAGAGATCTTTCCGGAAAATGCGCCGTAGGTTTTCGACGTGGAAAATGTAAACCACGCGCAGAGCACCAAGAGGAAAACCCTATCGTATGGCAACCTTGAAGTTGACGCTTCCATCAAGCGAAGTTTAGCACCGAGAATGTACAGGGCAAGGATCGTCCATGATGGTGAGCAGACGCACTGACGGCGGGATGGAATCGACAACAACCATTGAAAACCATAGCGAATAGCAAACACGCTCAGTACCATGCCCTGCTAGGGCCCCCTTCGTCCAGGACAAACACCTCGACAGGTAGGCCACCACACGGGAGACCTGAACGAACGGTCCCCCACCATCAACACTGAAAGGGAATAGGGGAAGTGGCCCGCGCCTAAGTCCCATAAGAGGGAGGCTCCGCAAACCCCCATACCTCCACGTGCTATCATACGCCTTTTCGAGGTCAGAGAAGACGGCCAAGGTCATTTTGTTGGAAGCAAAAGACTCACGAATTCGTGATCACATCCGTAAGGAGGGGATCCTGAGTCGAGCGATGGCGACGAAAAAACCAAATTGGTAGTCGGAAATGCATGGAGTTGCTCCCAACTTGGGAAAGACGGAGCAACAATCTCTCCATGGCTACATGTATTTGCAGGTCAATGACAATAGGGCGATGGTTATCGGAAGATGTCGGATCCTTCCCAGGGTTTGGGCATAACTGGGAGCAATATATGCAGTGGACCAGACGGAGGGAAGACCCTGATCCACCACTTCTATTGGTTTAAGCCGGTAAGGAAGCAGTGGCAGATTGGATGTGCACTGTCGAAGCAATGAAAGGAAGGATGCCGTTCAGGGCCAGGCGCTCCACCGCAAAGTTGAGGGCGTCTAGGAATCGGCCTAGGTGAATAAGCGGTTGATATGGAAGGCTGTTCCTAGGCGAACAGAAAAATCAGGAAATTCAACCCCGCAAGCGACTAGAAACGAAAGGTTCGGATAACGGGATTCCGCTGGAGCAGGACGCGTAATTGATTAACCCAAACTCGTCTCGCCACAACTCTGGTGGCAGAGACATCAAAGTTCTGCGGGCCATAAGCAGGAATAATAGCGTGATCAGCAGGTTGTTTTCGGGAATTTTTTCGCAACAACTTTAATCGGAGACTGAAAGATGAACAGTGGCGTAGTCAGGAATTTAAACCTGTGGAAGCGTATGTGCGTAAATACTGTTTCCGCGTACGGGCGATTAATACGCCTGGAACGGGCCGCCGAAGCCTTAAACGAATCAAGTTTGAAGTGTGGGAGGTCTTTGTGTATACTCAGCTTATATAACTTACCGCTTTTCACGATTAGCCCGAGCACACTCCTGTGTTCACCAGGGGTTGTGTGATTTTCGCGCTGGTGGTCCAGAGAACGAGGGTATATGCTCACGTCGCCGCCTTGACAGGAATAACTTCCGAGAGTAAGGTTGAGCATTCCGCCGGCGAACGGGAACACGTTAGTTGAGGAAAGATGGAAAGGTAAGTGGACTGATTGAAGGAAGCCAGTCTTGCCCTGTCATAAGCGCCAGGCAGATTACAAGGTGTTAGGTGCGCACCTGGGGCCGTAAGGATGGTATCACGTTAGATGGGGGTGTGGTCACTACCAGTGGAAAAGACGACCTTTCCACCCAAAACGGTCTAAGACGAGATATGGAACACACGGAGATCTCACAGGAGAGTGCTGTATCAGAAAGCGTTCAAAGGTGGGAAGGCCGTGTTGAGACATCCCAATGAAAAAATCCTGCAAAATACTCAACAACCAACCGGCATTGGGGGACGTAACAGAGTACCCACAAAGGATCGCGAAGGGTTAAAGGTCACCGTAGGGACCAACATGGGCGGTGTGGGGGAACACTGAAAAAGATCTGACGAGGTCTTATCTTGGATATTTTACAGCTGGGCGCCAGGGGTACAACCGAGCACAGCGTAAGCGGTGTCTCAAGATGATACGAGCCGCCACGGCATGCAGCGGAGAAGAGAGTGGAATGGGAGGTAATGGACAGGAGCTCGGAAGCAGGATCGCTGCCCACCTCTTGTCGCTCGGGGTTCCACATGCAAGGGGAGAATTAAGGGGCTCCCTGTACCGTGAAGGTTGCAAAAGGTTCACGGTCACGAAGTGCAACTCCTGTAAAGACAAACAGCCAGGGTGAATGATCAAAGTAATCTCTTCAGCCTTTGAATGTAGCAAAGTTATCCGGCGGCAGTTCATGGATGAAACGTAGCATTAAGGGAAACAATCAAACGGTGCAGGGACGATCACGTGACATAGTCACGAATGTTTTTGGATGTGGCTAGATCTCGGCCAGAGGCTTAAAAGTGGAAGGTCCCGCGGAGCCGCCGGACACACCTAGATGAACCCCACCGAACAGGGGATCCTCAAACCCCGGAGGGAGAGGAATCACGCAGCAGGGATATGTGTGGACCCTCTGTTTACGAGAGGGGGTTCCTGGGCACATCTTGAGAGGGCTCGCCAAAGAGGCGCGCCAGAGTCACACATCCACATTATCGAAACCATCCCCTCCCCCCAGAACCGCACCCCTTGGCCAGACTTCTAGCAAGCGTGGAAAAGGGGGACGCGTTCCTCGCCATGATGCGCCTAACAAAGGTCTGGGGAGATGTGAAGCGGAGGATGACAAAGGAGGCAATGGCGTCGGCGGAGTGACGATTTGAGACACATCGGATGACAACTGTGTTTGTGGCACCAGTACTAGAACAGCTTAATAATCTCGGAAGCGGTCCGCGGCCGAGGAGAGCCAGCAGACTCCGTCGACGACGGGACCGAAGTCAAAGGAGGTGGAGGGGAAGAGGCAGAGAGAAGGAAGACTCCTCCTCCTCCTGCACTCCACCAGCAGCCAACCCACCTCACAGACATCGAAGCGGGGGGCACGTTTGCTACACCGAGGAGGAACCGCGAGCGGGCGACTGGTGTCAATCGAATACCTCCTCGGACCTCCCTCGGATGGGCACAGTTGTCAGCACGGGACGACCCCCACGGTAAGAAGAGGAGTCCGAAGAGGT
Organism: Trachelipus rathkii; assembly: GCA_015478945.1. Lineage (NCBI taxonomy): Eukaryota > Metazoa > Arthropoda > Malacostraca > Isopoda > Trachelipodidae > Trachelipus > Trachelipus rathkii. The sequence continues at coordinate 41,085 of JABUQX010087137.1, forward strand.
CCATACGTGGCGATCCGAAATAAAGTTATTCAGAATCGCTTGAAATAGTGCTGAAGCGGAGCAGGCTTTGGCGGAGGTAAGTAGCTAAACTTGATCAGAACAGGCAGGAGGCGGACCACTGGTTCCGAGATTCGGCCACGCAGGTTGTCAGCGCGGCGAGCCCGTTTATGGGCAGGACAGAGACAGGCCCCCAGGAGTAAAAACGGGATCCTTCTGCTTCAAGAGGTCCGCGGCCCGATAAGCAAGCGAGTAGGGATGTCTGTCCCGGGAAGATCCACCATTGGACGGACTCTCGCAACCGTTTAAGAGGGACTCGGTGTTTCCCCGGCGAAACGGAAGCAGGGCGTTTCCGGAGACGGTACAGGTAGGCTACGACGAGGCACATGGACGATTGCCATCGACCTCAGAGCGGAACTTATCGCAAAAATCAGACTCCCTTGGGCAGCTGCCAAGAGACCTCTACAGAGAGGAATGCTGTGAGAGAGGGTCGTTAGTGTGTCGCGCGAAAGAAGGACGAGGCGGGCCGGCGGACCATTTCGGGAGGTTGGGAGGACAATTGTCCCAATAGCCACAGAAACCACCGAAACAACAGGTGAACCGAGGACCTCGGCACGGAAGCGCCGAACGGTCGAACCGCTAAAAGCGAAAACAAGCCCCGAGAAGACAATCGCACGGGGGCGTGAGCAACGGAAGAGGCAACCGCAGGTGGAGTGGACGTTGCCGCAGCATAGGAAAGAGGAGGATGAGCCAGCCTCTCCCTCGCCCGGCGGGTAGCCTCACGACGGTCATATTTGATGAATGGCGCACTGCTCCAGGATTTCCTTCTCCAAGGCGAAAGGGCAGTGGGACAGAGGAGGCCGGGTGTGGCCCCTTGCAGTTAGGACAACAATGAGGATCTCTGTCACAGTTCGGGTGGAGAGGATTTCCACATGTCGGACAGATGGTCTGGGGAGACCGACAATTTTTCTGAGGGTGACCAAATTTATGGACTTGAAAACATTTTCTTCGGGAGGGCACATAAAGTCCGAACCGTGTGATTGGTAAAACCAAGTTTTACCTTAAGATAGGAGGAAAGAGCACAAGAGAAGGTAAGTAAAGTACGAAGGAGTCGGTGGAGGGTCTATCCTTTACGTGGAGGGAACGATAACGTCAAGAGGTGATAGGACGTGGTGAGCCTATAATGATAGTTTAGGATGTCAATGGAAGCCATCTTACAAGAACAAACTCCGAGCAAAAAAAACGTATTAGGATACCCATTCACAAAAAAAAAACACGCGATCTGTTAACGGACAACATTCAGAGATTATAGAAATGACTAGGGATCTTCCCCAAAGAATTGGGACGCCTTAGATAGAGGAAAAGCAGGACGTATAGCTCTAGGGATTACGATAAGAGGGACAGCAACGAAACCAAAAAGAGGAGAAAACCGATTAAAATTACACATCATAGGCGAAAATTAAGCCATGTGGAAACTCATAAGTTGATATGAAGTGAGCAGTCCAAAGAATCAATAAGGAATGGAAGCTAGGAAAATCTCACAGAAGTCCATGTGGACGAGAAAGAACGCTAGAATGTAAATAAAAGAAATAAGACGAAGGATGAGTGGTTCAGGAATCAAGTCGCCTGTAGGAGGAGGATAGTCGATTGCTAGTTGAGAGATTCGTAAGCAGTGGGCTAGAGTTTAATGGTTGTCAGTCATTTATATCTGCGTGTTTAGGAAATTGGAATAATCCTGCTGGACGCAGGGGATGCTCCTGGAATGGCAAACGTAAAGACGGAGAGATCAGAAGAAGAAGAAAGGCCATAAGAAAAGGTAGGGAGAAAGAGATGGATGATTTTTCTAGAAGGAAAAGAGCCACAACAAGAAAAGCTAAGAAACAAGCATAGGATCTCGTAAGACGGAAAGAAAGAATGGCAAGTTTCCCTGAACGAAGGACCGGAACCTCACGAAGGGGCAGAATTTTTCAGGGGTGCGGATAGAGTGAGAGGAAAGAAGAATTCTCCATAGATAAAGGAGCACAAAAGAGTTAACGGGTAAGTAACCTAAAAGACACATGATTCGGTATAAATACTACAAGAAAAGAAGAGCGGTAACACACACACACAGACAGAGCACAGATGAAGATGACATAGTGAGAGTAGAGCAACAGGCCTGGACTGGCCGGCTAGGGTGATAGACTTGCGACAAGAAAGAAAAAGAGGGGAGAGAGGAAGAATTAAGAGAAAGAGGGAACGCACGCCAGATGAGTTTTTGAGGTTAAAAGAATAGAGAAGCAATTGCCACGAAATAATATATTACATTAGATAGAGGGAAAATCCACCGCATTGGAATTAGAGACGAATTCTCAGGAAAAATTTTGTGTAAAGATAAAATTGTTAGAGTAGATACTGACGAAAGAGAGGTAGCTGTCACTCAGTGGAAAGATAAAATACCAAGAATAGATAATGAAACGCAAAAGAAAACAAATTAGCTGACAACGGAAGAAAAGGATAATATAAAACAAAAAGAATTATAGTCACTTTAGAAATGATATGGAAATAGGAAAATACAATAAAAGAAATCTACGGCAAGAGTGAGTACAGGCATGAGGTAGATAGGACAGTAAAGATAATAAGCAATAGAGACACACACAAAAGGAGACAAGAAAGACCCGCATCGCCACAGAAACACACGCAAAAAGTGACACGCAAAGAAAGAGAATAATGGACTACCGATTAGACGCACTTGACCCTATAGGAGCATTAGAGAAAAAACCCATAACATACCACGCACCGAGAGTAAGATGGAGAGAGGTAGCATAAAAAGAAAAATATAAGAAAAATATAAATAAAGGAAGAAAGAGAAGGAGAAAGTGGTGACGGACTATAGAGGAAGAGAGAGAAGAGAAGAGTTTGTAGAAAGGACATACACAAGAAGAGAAGAGGAGATCAACAACACAGGAAGAAAAAAGACTACCGCAGAACGATTCAACAAAGAAAAGTTGAGGAGAGAGGTGAACGCTCTCTCATAAGAAGAAGAGATATATTACTTTATAGTGTCGGATAAAAGAATGGTAGAAGATGTATAACATTGAAATAAATGAAATAAAAAAGGAAAGGTAAAGCACAATCGCAACAAAGAAGGATGAAGATGAAGTAACAAAGGCGCGGAGAGAAAGGATAAGCTCGCGCGCAAGATTTGTGGCGCTCCCCGCTCAGATAAGAGAATTAAGGTAAGCAATGGAAATCAAAGAGCGAGAGAGAAGACCATCCGCACTCAGCAGAGAGGTTTTAGAGGGGATTGGGCAAGAGGAGGGATGATCGCGAGTATGGGAGAGAGAACGCCCCGAGAGATACGAAGTAAGGGATCGGCCGCCCTGGAGGAAAGAGAAATGAGGCCAACAAAGACGCAGAGAGAGAGAGTGTGTGTATAACGAGTGGAGATGAGAGAGCGCGCGACGCCCGATACGATACCCGCGAGACTCGGGTTGAGAGAGACTAGGGAAGGGAGGGGAGGAGGAGAGAGGCGAGGGAATGGGTCCCTCCTAGAGAATGAACAGATTTACAGACAGAGGAGAGCGCGCGCTCGAGAAAAGAGATTCACCTTAGATTCCTGGAGCACTCAAATCTACGGAGATAATAGGTTCCCAGCAATCTCTCCCTCAGTGATGCCATAAATCAGTCACCTCGGCCACGTGCAAGTCGGGGTGAGGGGGATGGTCTTTACTCTTCCGGTTCGTTAAAGCTGTACTGAGGGGTGGAATTGGGATCAGTTGCAGTTAAAAATTAAGAGTTACATTCTGGTCAACGGCGACATTTTTTATTGAGGTTAAAGAATTTTAGTGATACTTTGCAGACACTTCTGATCAGGTACTTTATTTATAACTTGAAAGATATATAAATTTTTTTATTATGAATCATGAATTATGAAAAAAAAATTACTTTATAAAACTGATATACAAATTTTAGGGCTCTGTTAACAATCGTACAAGGGAAGTAAACATATGTTATTATATTATTATTATTAATTATGTGATTATTATTATTATTATTATTATTATTGAAGAAGAAATAAGAATTCTCTCTCTCTTATGAATATTAAGGAAAATTAAAGATTTTGGTGATTATTATTCATATATGTGATTATTGATTATATTAATCGTTGTCTTTTTCTTTTTTCTAATTTCAATTTCTTTTTTAAGAAGGTCAAAACATTAGAATACCTACTAATTAACTTTATAGCAACAATAATAAATATATAATAATATAATATTAAAAAATAAAATTTTAAATATTAATATATATTATACAAATAATAATTTGATTTAATAAAATTACAAACTATTTTATTTTTCAGAGTTTCAAATGACATTTAATAAAGAAAAATAATAAAATATAGCGTAACAACTGAAATAAATTAAGAGTATAAAAATAAAGATGAAAATTAGAAATACCAGCTTCCAAAAATATTTTGTATTACTCTTTATATTTGAAATAGTATGGGCAAGAGACCGTAGGACGGGTAGTATAATATATTATTGTACAAAAATTATCTATAATACGATATAAATATCAATAATAATACGCTACCATACCTCATACTCTTTACGCTAATAAGTATAATTTATAGATACTCACATCTCGTAGATGAAAAGGTTTCTTGTGAGCCCTCTCCTCACTACATCTATATACCCGACTCTAAAGGTGTAGTATGTACTAGTTATAAACAAGAGAGTTATATATGTAGTATATATATAGTATAATATTAATATATAATTATATAATATAATTGATGAATTAATAATTATATAATAATTATAAAATAAAATTAAGAATTAATAAAATCAATAATTAAATTAATAATAAATGATATATAATTAAAAAATAGGAAAATTTGAATATAAATAAACTATATACTAAACTATATATTTATACATTATGTTAATTTTAAAACCTTTTATAATTTAATTATTATTATGATTATTAATTATTGTATATGTATTTATATTATAATTATTTATTTATAATTTATTTAATATTAATATTTCTATTATTATATTATTATTAATTTATTATATAATTAATTATATATAGTTTATTATTATATTTATTAATTATAATTTATAATCATTAATATTATTATATATTTTAATTTTAATATATTTATTATTTATGATACTTATTATAATTTAATTATAATTTATATATATAATTTAATAGATAAATAATTAAATTATCAAGTAATTAATTAGATATCAATTTGATAATATTAATTTCTTTATTTTATATTATTTAATATTATTATACTTTATATTTTAATTATTATTTTTTATTATTATATTTAATTTATTATTTAATAATTATTATAATAATTAAAATCATTATTATAATTAATATTAAATAATTAAATAATAATAATATTATATAACAATAATAAATAAAAATTAAATATAAAATATAATTTAATATATAATATTTAATATAATATAACATATTTATTGGCGGGCTCAGTGAGTGAGTGTCAAAATATTACTAGTGAGTAGGTGGCACAAGGGGCAAAGGTGAAACAAAATATAAGTGTTACGTTTATATAGAAAATATCTGAAAATATATATATATATATTTGAATTATATTGAATATTTACATTATCCATAATTAATTTCATTAATAATATTACCCAATATGTAAATATAGTTATTGTATATGACTTATCAATCTATTATATATGTCACATTGATATCTATTCATGATGATACTTTTATATCGTTTACAGATAGGCTTGAGATTATATATAATTAGCAAATAATCCCAATTTGTGCAGCTCTATTAAATAAATAATCTCATAGATTGATGAATCACCTTCATTATACCTATGTTTATACTCTAATTTATAAAAAAGTTCTCCTTATCTCACCCTTAGCTGATATAGTAGGTAAATTTAACTATTGTAATGTGACTATTTTTTTGTATAATTGAACAATAATTCTTCCGGCAAACCACATAATTAATCAATAAAACCCCAATTTAAGTGTATTATAATATATGCTTATTGGAAAGATACCCTAATAAATTCCTATATGGGTCCAAATACACATAATGATATATTAATATAGACAATATGTATCCACATTATAATATTATATTAATTTACTTGTATTATTTATCACCTTATAATCAACAATAAATAGTATGATAAATTATATTATAATGTATCTATTACTTACATTTAGCTGATGCTAAAATGATAAATGATAAAGAGATTTTTAATGTGATAACCCTGTTATCCAACATATTTTAACCATTTGAATTTATGTTGGCAACCATTTTGAAAAACACTTCGCAAAAAAGTATTTTAGTTTCAAATTTATAAAAATATTAGAAAGCTTATATGGGACTAAAAACGATATACGTTCCCCTAAATTTCCCTCATATAAACCCTATGAATATTTATAAAAACTAAACAAGCTCTTTAATATTTTTTACACGGCAGTTAACACACAAGAAATATGTAGCTAGTAATGCTAACTAAACTAATATCTTAAAAAACAAAGACCAAAGAGAAGATAATAAAAAATATTAGAGATAATCTAACAAAACAAATCTCGACACAAAATCCCTCACATTATTCAATATAGGAAATTCGGTAGCTATGCTTGGTCGCAGAGGCAAGCTTACAATTCGAGCCCAGGAAGATTTTTCTTTGACTCTAAAAGCACGGTTTCTTAGACTTGTATTTTGAGTCCAATACTTCTTTTTAAAGCTTTGCGGGTAAAATACGAATGTAAATAATTTTCTCAACTGAGTATATCATTGAACGTATGATTATCTCTCATCATAAGTATAAGCAATACCCAAGGATCTCCACTTAATCTAAGTTAATATATAACTATTGCATGAAATTAATATTTATTAAAAATATTTTGATCTCCTTTTCGTCGTACTATAATTTGCAATTCTAAACGGGGATTTATAATTTATATATTAAATAAAGTATTCTGCTTCCATCTGAAAACAATACGTCACTTGGCCACATCTACAGTTCCTATGCTCAGAAGAAGTATATAGAAGTAATACATAATTATTTTTATGACTTCTGCAGATTAAAGACTATAACATATTCTCCACTCGATCGCTTACTATTAAAAAAAGGAAATGCGTAGAACCACTAGGCTAATTTTTTTGATGACAGAGCCTATACTCATTTTTTAAGGCTAGATGTAGCAACTTTACTAATTCGAAAGAAATCATTCTTATTTTTATTATATATGTATGGTAATTATTGAATAGCTTTTTTCAAATAATGACATTAATATATTAATTATATATATATATATATATTATATTATCTATATAATATTATTATTTATTTTATATATATATATATATATATATATAATTATTATATATATATATTATATTATATATATTATATATATATAGTATATATATATATATTATATATATATATTTATTATATATATGTATTATATATATATATATTTATATATATATATATATATATTTAATATATTTATATAATATATATATATATATTTATATTAATATATATTATATATATTATATATATATATTAATATATATATTATTATTATATATATTATTATATATATATATGATATGTATATATACTATATTAATTAATTATATATATTTAATATTTATATAATATATATAATATATATATATATATATTATATATTATAATATATATTTATAAAATAAATCATACCCATAAAGGCTTTATATTAATATCGGGACTGAACGTCTTTTAATATATTTTTGGCGTACTCTAACTTAAGGACAAGATATAGAGCGGATTGTGCCCATAACTACTGAATCCTATCATCCCTCTCACGCAAGTGCAAGCCATATGCACTAGATTATAATTTTTAACATTTTATTTTAAAATTATACTGATTATTAGATTATGCACATTATATTTCATTTATACATTACCTTAATTACTATTTTAAATCTTTTGTTATGACATACTCATGTTGTGACCTTTATATAACGAATCTATTTATATTAAATATAAATCTTTCATATAATGTGGTATTTTCTTTTTAGTAGTTCATTTTTATAAATTTAAAATATACAATTAATATTTTATAAATATATAAGCCTAAGTAGGTATTAAATATATCAATTATTATATCATTTACTAAAACAATTTTAGAATAACTAAATTATGAATATTTTTTCCAAAATTATACAACTCATATATATATAATATTAATCACATAATTAATCATTCATAGTTTTGATTAATTCCTATAAACTTTTCAATCGTTAATATTCTCTAAAAACCCTTCTTGTATCTTGCTATTAACTATTATACTATTAATTATAAATATACCATAAATTAATTTAAAATCAATTAATTCCTATTTACTCATCAAAACTGTAGCAATTAATTAAGCTTGTTCACAAAGTATATATATATATATATATATTCTATCTTGAATTATACTAATCTTTATATATATTTTAACTTTTTTAATTTTTAACATACTCACTCTAAAACAAAATAATACTAATTTATCTCATAATAATTGATAAAAATTAGTTAGAAATAAATTCAAAAATTATATTATATTATATTATATATATTAATATATATTAACATAAAGTGGGTCATTATATCTTTAATTGCTAGTGAAAAACAAAAATATTGATATTATATTATTTTGAGGAAGTTACTTTGGGACTTCAAAAGGTATGTCATTATCTTTGTTATGGTTCCTAATAATTAACTCCTTATCTGACTTACTCTTTAGAGTTGTCCAAATTATACCTATCAATAATTTAATTAGGCTAACAAAAGTATCTCTCCCTAATTTGCATATATAATATATGCTAAATACATATCCTCTATTCCATTCTATTCAAGTATGTTAATATCAAAAACCATA
>JABUQX010087138.1:0-45000 GCA_015478945.1 Trachelipus rathkii
CGAACGCTTTCCATCTCTTGTCGGTAAATTGGCACAGATCAAAGGAAGCGAATGGCAAGAAATTACCTGGATATACACATTTCGGTTGTTGTTTCGGCGATTTACAAGTTTCGGGTTTATCAAATTTATTTGTATTTGTGTTAAGCCTAGCTATCTGTTAAAGGTTTTCATATAATCTGATGCTTAGGTCTAGTATATCTACTATTTTATGATAAAAATAAAAAACAGGGATCATTAATAGCATAACGAATTGAATTTTCTAATTTTGTGGAAAGGTGAGTCAAATATAGAGCGTACTCTAGGCCAAACACATATGGCCACTTACAAGTTTATTTAGGAAAATTGTTAATAAATTAATTTACAATACTTATCTCCAGTGGTGTGAATATTTAACAAATTTGAGAACCAAAACCGTTAACTGAAGCTAATAGGCCAACCATGTGCAACACGCCTAACTTGGCAAGGATTTATTAAGTCTCACCTTCCTAAAGTAAGGCTACTATAGTCGGGATAGCTCAATGTTTGTGATTGTACCTTAGTAGTGATGTTACCTTTGTTAAAATTTATCAGTGTGTTAATTTTATTTTAATTTCCTTTTATTAACATTTATAATTCTGATATTTGTTAATAAAAGGGTAATTGTGGAGTTAAATAGAGTCCAAATATGAGGATTACTGTATTGAAACTATAAATATTTAATGTACAAAAATTTGAACTCAAACACAATTATTTGGAGTTTTTTTTTTAATGAATATTTAGTCTAGGTAGCTAAGTTGATTTATTTAGGTTAGGTTTCAGTTTAGGTTCGCTGCCTAGTTCAGGTAGTGAAAGATCTGTTTAGTATATACAGATTTTTAATGTGTATATTTAAGCAAATTTATCATAACTGAATAGCAGCTTCCTAACTGACCTAACCTAGATGGATGTGTATTTGCCGTTAAACACCAGGACGATAACCAAGATGGTTAACCATATAGCTCTGGGGGGTGTGTCTACTCTGGTGACCGCCCATCTCTTTAAGCGGGTATTCAGATCACTTTAAAAAAAAAAAGAAAAAAAAATCCTGCCTCATCATGTTAATAGCCACGCGGTTAGTACTACAAGTTTTATTAGATCATCTTTAATTCTATAGATTTTTTATATTTTTAAAAAATGAAATAAAATTAGGGTACAAAATGCCTTTCAATAGAAATTTCACTTATTTGAAAATGAGTTTTTTTTAACTTTGTTATAAAATTAAAAATTGTGGATGGAATTTTAATTATATTTTCAGGTAATAGTCAGATTTCGAAAATGGGCAAATAAATTTTTGTTCCAAAACAGTGCATAGTGGTTAAATCGACAGGGCCTAACTTGGTTTCCGATTCACCCACCGTAAAAATTGATGATGGGTGAAGCAGACCACCATTGTTTTTCGTATTTACGTATTATTATTGAATAAATTAACGTTATAATTAATTTAAATAAATAAATAATTATTATTAAGTAAAAATTAAAAATAAAAAATGAAATTTATAGTAGAAAAATACGATTCCAAAAAAAGTGTCAAAATTTTTGACGAAGGGGTGAATCGGACCACCTATGTATTCTTATTTTATGTATCATTATTGACATTTTTTTACTATACTATTTAATCATGATAAAAATAAGTATTATATGAAGTTAAAAATTTTTAAAAAATAATAAAAATTGAATTATAATAAAAGAGGAAATTTTTAAACAGATGGTCCGAATCACCCCTCAATGGTGGTCCGAATCACCCCCCTTCCAAGGTCAGGCTGAATGAGCTTGATTTAAACTTTATAAAACTATTATTATTAGAATTATTATTATTTTACATTATTATATTAAATTCTTGAAGACAATTAGATAAGGGGTATGTGTATTGTATTCATATTTTGACTGGATAAAAAAATCATTTTATCATCATGGCGCACAAATTTCTGCTTAGTTTTGAATCTTAATAAAAAAAAATTCTTCATCTACTTAGGGCCACTAGCTAATGTTATATATTATATTTATATATTATATTAATAAATTATATAATAATATATATATAATATATATATATATATATATATATATATATATATATATATATATATATATATATATCACTGTTTTAGATTTATCTCAATGAAGCAGTCATAATAAGCAGGTAATAACCCAACCTGCGACACCCACTCCCTCTATATTATTGGGGGGGGTTAGTACCAGCATATTTGCTGGGGGGACTGTGTTATGGGTAGAAAATTACTTCATGAAAAGATTTCTTTGTATTATGTCAATGATGAGCAAAATGTTAAATTACATATCAAGAATTTGATTGACTTCTTGATTTAGAGTTTCATCAAGGAAGGCTTACTCATAGAATTCAGTCTATACAGAGAGTTTGTTTTATAGTTTTTTTAAATGAAAAAATTGAAATTATAGTATATAATATATTAATATATATATATACTAGTAAATAATATATATATATATATATTATATATATAAATACTATATAATATATATATATTATATATATATATATATACTCTATAATATAATTTTTAAAAAAACATTCAAATATTCTCATAAATAACCTAAATATTCCTTTTTTATAGCATATCAGATTTCATCTCTGGGGTTGGAGGCGAAAGGAATATTTTTGTTAAATTTTTATAAAATAGATATTATTATATTGATATATTATTATTATTATATTATATTAACAAGCAGATTATATGGCATTGTATAGGATTCTGGTCATTTGACGTATCAAATTGAAATAAAGGTGAAGTCTACTGTGGTCACTTATGAATTTGGGAAGTGACATTGTGACATAGAAAAAACTGATATTTCGTTCATCATTATTATCTTTCTGATTATCTGCATTATTGCTGTTTTAATTAATAATGGTTAATTTATTATTATTTAATTATATTTCAACAAAGGTAATATTTAAAATATTTCCAATTTAGTTTTGTTTTGTTTTTTGTCTATTTGCAGTTTTTTTTTTTGTTGCCTCAATTTTTTCTTTCAGATTGCTTTTTTCATGCATCTGGATTTTTTCCTGGAACTATTTTTTTTGGCTGGTTTTGAAGAGGAAATTTCTGGTACGTGGGTACCACTAAAGTTAATTTTCTTTCCATTTAGGGTTTAAATACAAAAAATTATTTATTTTGGAATTTTAACATAGTATTTAAATAGAGAAATTGTGGACTGTAAAAGATTAATGGTAGATGGTATGATGAGTTTTAGTGGTTTCGTGGAACTCTTATTTTCTTTTGTATGTGGAACCCTTCCTTAGTTGCAGAGTCACAGTATTAGTATTGAAGAAGAGGTGAAGGTTTAATGTGGTCCATTTGGAATCTGAAAAGTAGATGTTGTGAAAAAAAAAATGGACAATAATACTGCCCATATTCTGGATTTTTTCTGGGACTATTTTTTTTGCTGGTTTTGAAGAGGAAATTTCTGGTACATGGGTACCACTAAAGTCAACAGTGCGGTGCACTTAAATTTGACTGTGAACCATTAAACGTATAAGTAATTGTCAATGCAAAGTGGACTTCGTAAATTAAAATAAACTGGAAAATCAAATTTGAAAACTATGCATTTCAAATAAAACAAAGAGAATATTCGAAAGACGATTTGAAAGGAAAAAGGGAAAATTACCAAGTAAAGGACAAATTGGAAAAGACACACTGAAAATACAAGTAAAAAGGGAAAACTGAAAATAAATTATAAAGTATTTTAAAACTAAAATTGGACAGTAAATTAGAGGTACCACAAGTGGTGAAAATAAAACTTTAAAATAAAATATAGGTGCCATACGTGGTAAAATTAAAACTTAAAAGCAAAAGTAACGGTACCATAATTTGTGTACTAAACTATTTAATGTGACAATTGTGGATATATAATAATTAATAATTCAATTTTTTAATTCCATAGATCATATATTATATTTTTATATTTGTAGTTATAAAATAACATTGTCTAGATTATTTTTATTGTCATATTTTGTATACTGGGGTGTATCATAAGGTATAGTATTGTAGTGATTGGTATGGGTATACTATATTTGTTTTGTAACATTTGAGTGGTGTTGGAATATAGGGTATTAATATTTATTAACTTGGTAACGGATACTGTATATTTTGAAAAACTAAAACAATTAAGAAACAAATGTGAATTGAATAAAATTTGTATTTGTGTAATGGTAATATTTTTTTTGTAATATTTGTGTTAAAATTTAATAAATTCAAAGTGTATGTGTGGTGTCTTGTATCTTCCTTCGGTTGCCCTGACAGAAGCCTCAGGACAAAATTTCAAATGGTAGTTTTTGAGATTAATGTAAAATCCGCTACAATCCTTTCAAATTTATGAAAATTTAAGATTTATATGGTGCTATACAAACTGTGATTGGTGTTAAATGCTTTCTGTAAATCTTTTGATGATTTTATATATATAGTATATATATATATATATATATCAGTATATATATATATATATATATTATATATATATTATAAATATATATATATATATATATAATATATATATTAATATATGGAAAAATTTCAAAAACAAATGATACTTTTTATATTTCTCAGGCGACTATTACGCCCTGTTTTTGCTACCTAAATTTAAGAAATTTTGCCATTGCCAATAAATTGTTTTTTCTTTTTAAATAATTAATGTAAATTGTTAATTAATCTGTTCAGTATGTTTGTTTTTTTATATATTTTTTTACTGTAATTACATAAACATTATTAATAAATAATAAAATCATAAACTCTCTCTCTCTCTCTTCTCTCAAATATAATATATATATATTATATATATATAATATATAATATATTATATAATATATATATTAAATATATATATATATATATATATATATAAATATATATATATATATGAATAAATATGGAGCTCTCGCTACTCTCTCATCTCTCTCTCTCGTTCTCTCTCGTCTATATTATATATATATATATATATATATATATAATATATTAATACTATATATATATATTATATATATTATATATATATATATATTTTAATATAATATATATATTATATATATATATATATATTATATATAATGATGGTACACGCTTTAGAGATTATTAGCTGTCAACTATATTATAGATATATAATATATTATATATATATATATATATTACTATATTTATTATATAATATATATATATAGATAATATATATATAATTCTATATATATATATAATATATATATATATAATATATATATAATATGATATATATATAAATATTATTTATAATATTTATATTTACATTGAAAGCTTAAATTAAATAAGATACGACTTTTTTTTATGTAAAAAATACTCCAAACAAAAAAAAATAGCACGAATGTTTTTCATTTTCCATTCCGAACTTCTGAAAGCCGAGTTTCGTTAAGTAAGTAAACGAATGTGTGTAGAGATACGTTCGCCCTCGCAGGAGAAAAAACAATGCAAAAACGCATCGTTCGACGTTTAGGTAGCGTTCGGCGAATTACGCAAGCTAAGTCTGAAGCCGCCCTTATATAAGTATAAAAAAAAACGGCCAAGGCCTTCGCCTCGATTTGGAAAAAAAAATTAGTCCAAAGTGAATAAAGCTGTTCAATCAGTTTTTTTAAAATATTTTTTTGTTTTAGAGTTTAAATTATTTCATTCTTGTTATATTATATTTATTTAGCTTTTGAACCAATGAATGATGATATGAAATTTTACTCCAGTATAAACTCCATGGCTATAGTTGATAGCATAAATAGTAAAACCTGAGATAAATCAACAATAATAAATTAATAAAAAAAAGAGTTATTCTTAACTTCTTGTAGGTAGAAAATCTAAATTTATACTCATTTTTACTGTTGCTTTATCCAGGTATTCATTATTAAAATTTAAAGATATTTGGATCACCCAGGAGTTACTTCTTTGGCATCAAAAGCTTGAAAGGTATTTAAAATAACTAAAAAATATTTAATAGGAAAACTTTTTTTGTACCTACCCTCAAAACCCAGAAATCATCCTTGTTGCTCTACGTTGCACTCTCTCTAGGCATATCTAAGTCTTTCTTATAAATTAAGGGCCCAACACTTGTGCACAATACTCTTATACTGGCCTAACATAGCTATTTATACAGTTTACTATTACTCCTTGCTCTTGTAAACAACATTGCGATTTTATTTATGCCCACGCATCTTTATTAGCTTATTTCTAGTTCCAAACATTGATTAGCTACATTTCAAATTACTGCTTATGAATCACACCTAAATCTTATTTCTTTCGGTCCACAGACTCACAGCCACTCCCCATTCAATTGTAGTTTTAAAACTTTATTTGATAACCTTAGAGTGAAGAACCTTACACTTTTACTATGTTAAAATTCATTTGCCACTTTATATCGCCCACCCAAGAAGTTTATTCAAGATCATTTTGAACTTTATTGCATTCCTCACTATTCTCCTAACTGATGGTGGCCGCACCTTTAGTATCATCTGCAACCTTAGAAAACCTGCATTTAAGTCCCTGGTCTAAATCCATTATATAGTATGAGGAACAAAATGAGTGGGCCCCAACACTGAACCCTGTGGGACACCATCTCACTATTCCCATGATGATATGCATAGTTGTTAACACACGTTTTCTCATTTCGCAAGCCCCTTTAACAAACCATGTACAACTCAACCAAATACACATTGCAATAACTTTTTGCTCAGCCTTATGTGGTGGGGAACTTTATCAAGAAGCTTTACTAAAGTCGAAAATATACAATATCAATTAGATCTCTCGGTCGATGCAGTCGTAATGTATTCCATAAATTTCTTAAAGGTTTGTCTGACATGTCCTACCCTTTCTGAAACCGTTCTGGGAGTCATACAAATACCTTGTTATCTTCTAATTATTTCTCTATATGACCTTTCAGTAACTTTTCCAGAGATGTTAAGCTAACCAGAGATGTCGTAAGCAACTGGCCTATAATTTCCCAAATCTTCGTTACTACCTTTCTTTATAAATAGGGACAACATATGCCATTTTCCAGTCTCTTGGTACCTCACCAAATGTTATAGATCGCTTAAAATCAAATTACAGTGTGCCTTTGAAAATGCTGGACTACCCTCGTTCAGAGAATCTACTCATAATATACGCATTCAGGGCGCTGCAGCGTACTTGGGTCATATGATCTAATAAACGTTTTATTTCATAACTTTTACATCAAATTCAAATTCCTTTAAGTCTATTTGTACATTGCAAACAAGAACTAATTAGTCTCTCAAGCTTTATCGTAATCTTTCCTCAGTAAACACTGAAGCAAAATAGCATTGAAAATGTTTGACCATTTCTTTATCTGAACTCACTAAAATTTCATCAATTTTAATTGGAAACCAATTGTCCTATCTTACCTTTTAAATTTATAAAGCTAACTAAAAAACTTCTCAGGTCCTTATTACTATGCCTTTGCTTAAATTAATTTCGCTCCTCTCTCTTTTTAGCCGTTTCTTATTGATTGTTAAGTCATTTCATTTTATCCTAGGTAATTTTTCTAAAATCATCTTCCTATTGATACCTTGAATCTCATTTGTAAAACATCTGCTGCTTTTCATTAATTTTCTCTCTTAT
Source organism: Trachelipus rathkii (assembly GCA_015478945.1). Taxonomy (NCBI): domain Eukaryota; kingdom Metazoa; phylum Arthropoda; class Malacostraca; order Isopoda; family Trachelipodidae; genus Trachelipus; species Trachelipus rathkii. Next base: position 7,635 of record JABUQX010087138.1, read on the forward strand.
TCCACCAAACAGGTCAAACAGGTTTTTTCTTTGCCACCCTAATGGGTTTATCTTTAAAACATACTGACTGATATTCATTAATATTTGCTTAAAATGTTCCCCACATGATAGAAACATTTTGTTCTTTAAACTCTTTATCCCATACTAAGCATGTCTAAGCATGTTTCGAAATTTGGTAAAATCGCCATTTCGGGAATCTAAGACTTTCCTTCCTTTATTAACTTGCAATTTGGCCCAGATATACATTCATATAATCTAATGTATATTGGTCACTAGGTCCTTAAATTCTCCTCAAACTCTAATTCATCCACCTATACTTCATCTTGTAGTTTAATATTAAGTCTAGGTAGTGCATCGTATCTTGTGGGCTCTTGGAATCATGGGTCAAAAAGTTATCTAGAATACAATTTATGATGCAGAATTACTATGGTCCATATTAGACAAGAATCCAATGAATGCAGGAAAATTAAAATCACCCATTATGACGTATACCGTTTTTTCTTTATTGTGGGCATGCCTCATTTTCTTTTCAACAATTTCTGCTCTAATTCTTGACTTCTGGCAGAGACGGTCTATAAAATTGCCCTATTCTAAATGATTTATTGTAGTATAAGAATATCTACCCACACTGATTCAATGTCATGATTCATTTTAAAGTCAGATAAATTGTCATTATAATTATTCTTTTTAACATAAAAACCACCCTTCTCTTTCCTCTACGCTGGTATAAAATAAAGTGGAATATCCGTCTATTTCATATTTCTCTGAAAGGAGTCTCCAGATAATTCTTCATTAACCCATGCCTCAGTTATGCAATAATGTCTAGATTCTCATTTATGGTATAACTAATCAGTTCATCTTTTTATTTCTAAGGCTATGAGCATTTGATATTCAAAACATTTGAAACTCGAAATGCTGTTATTTTTTTATCATCATCATTATTTGAACCTTTGTAACAACACTAGCTTTATTTATCTCCCACTATTATAGTTACCGATTGCTATTATTTTGTATATAGATCTTAGCCCCACCACCCCCAACTTTACTAGTTTTTTGCTAAACAAGTCTCCAAATGGTACTGAAAAGCTCAAACACCTTTACGACTACAATGAACTCAGTCTGCTGCAAAAAGATCCCCTATCCAGCAAATTCTCTCCACCAAATCCAAAAACCTAATATTTTCTGAAAGACATATTTCCTAACCCTTTCATTCACCTATAAGGTTCCCCACATAAGTCGATGAAAAAAGTTATTGCAATGTTGGTATTAGGTGGAGTGGTACATGGTTGGATCTAAAGAAGTGGCTGCGAAATTAGAAACGGTGTACAACTAAGATGGGAATTAAAAGCCATCATGGTCATAAGACTAGTTGAAGATGGTGTCCCACAGGGTCAGTTGCTGGAGCCGACCTATTGTTCCTCAGTATTATATAAATGATTTAGCCAGGGACTTAAATGCAACGCTTTCTAGTTTCGCAGATGATACTAAAGTGGCACACTCAGGTAGAATGTGAAGGATGCATTATAAAAATGTCAAAATGATCTTTGAATAAAAACTTCTTCGGGTGAGGCAGATAAGTGCAAATGAATTTCTATAGAAAAAGTTTAGGTTTTAAACAGGTTACTCAACATACAAGTTCTTAACTACGAGTATGAATGGCGAGTTGCGCTTTGAGTCTGTGGACCAGAAAAAGATTTAGTGTGATTAAAGCAGTAATTTGAAAGTAGCTAACAAGTGTTGGAAGCTAGAAATAAAGCTAATTAAGATTGCTGGGCATAATACAAATCTCAATGCTGTTATACAAGAGCGAGGAAGTAAAAGTTTAACCTGTAAATAGCCTATGTTTAGGCCAGCTAATAGGATATTGTGGCACAAGTTTGCGGCCCCTTTAAAGAAAGACTAAGATATGCTAGAGAGAGTGCAACGTAGCGCAACATGGATGAGGGTAAGAGCTATGAGGAGAGCTGAAGGAGTTAGGAATGTTTCTTTACGAAAGGCGATTTCTCAGAGGGGACTGATACAAGTCTTACAAAAATATTTACATCTATGCATAATACAATTTTTCATAGTAGGACATGGACAGGTGACCAGGGGCAAAATAAGAAAATTAAGCATTCAGTAATAGGGTTGTAAATTTTGGAATAGTCTGCCAGAGGAGGGTTGTTGAGTGTGACTCGATTGCAAATTTAAAAAGCGGTTAGATTCCCTATATTATGGATGGCATTGGGTATTCATATAATATATTACGAAGCCCAATGGGCGGTTTTTAGTTTATAGTAAGTTATTAATGTAGATGGCATGTTGCCATAACTTAGTATTAAATGAAATGAGAAGATGGTTTGGGTATCATTATATATATATATATATAATATATATATATAGCTATTATATATATATTAATTATATATATATATATACTATTATACTATATATATATTATATACTATATATACTATATTATATATATATATATACATATATCGTATATTACTCAGTACTACTACTAATAGCATATATAAGGCTTTTACGAGCTTATTATACTTATAACCGTATATATATAATATCGTCTATATATCTATATATATTATATATATCATATATATATATTATAATTAAGTATAATATCATTATTTGACTAAGCCAAATTGGTGTATTTGTATTACAAACAATTTGACAAGCCTAGCGGTATGCGTGTGGCATATGCGATGAGGCATGTTTGGTCGGTAGTGGTGTTGACTTGACAGTCGCCTCGATAGGCCCGATGTGGCTTCTTACTGTCTCTAAATTCTTAATGTCTTAATGTCTATATATTTTAGATATAGTTTTTAGGTTTTTTATTTTAGTTGTTTATTTTGTGTATAAATATATTGATGACAAGCTCTAGAGTTCTTTGTGGATTTGCATAGCCATGTTTTAGGCTTTGTGTATTCTGTATATAGTGATTGGGGTGCTTTGTGTATTTGGATGAAAATGTTGTTGTTGATTTGGTTCATGTTAGGCTTGACTGGCACAATCTCGATAGGCCCATGTGGCTTCCTACTGTATTTTTATTTTTAATGTTCTAATATATTTAATAGAGGTAGAATAGCTGGAAAGGAAACCGATGAAATTATCACTCACTTGAAATTTTGAATTTGAAATTGAAAAAAAATAATGGGCAACTTTAAGACACAAGGCACATGATCCATTAATTACAAATATTCCTACATAGAACGCATTAATATATTAAAATTATAATCACATAATAGAAAAGATATACTGAATATAGAGGTAGTAAACGGCAATAATCCCTTTAAGATTTAACTTGTTTAAAGAACAAATGAAAGTTTAATAGAGATTCCACTAAAAATAATTCTGTGTAAAATCTAAGAGAAGCTCTATAAATTATTGAAATGAAGGTTTTATAAGAAAACTTATCAGTTTCATTGCCCTCAAAGGAAACCACAAAATCTAATAGCCCTAAGAACAGATTCACTTGAGAAATTGAGAGCAAGTAATTTTCTTGGAGGTTGAATTTTGCATCCCAATTAAATTTATAATGCACTTAAATTTTTAGATTATAACGAGCATTGGATACCTGATTCTAGGAACATACACAACTCCTTATTAGAAAACTCAGGGAAATGAGGGAAAGTCAACCTCCATAATATCGATTATAATAATTATTTTATTAATATTTGTATCCTTTGAGTTAATATACTTTAACAAAGAGGGAACTCACTTACCTCTATAAGAATCCTTAATACAGTAAACTGCATCTTTATCTTTATAATATTAAAATCTGTAAGGCCTATTCGTTACTATCTGACTAGAAGATATAATACCATAACTGTGCTCTGACGGATGAAATGAAGCTATGAACTATAGGCTATTGCATTTTATATAAATCTAATGAGGTTAAGTATACTTGACGGTCAGAACCATTTATTTGTGAAAATTTGGCTAAGAATGACCCAAGACAAATTGAAACCATATGAAGATGAAAAATAATGAAAGATAAGGAAAAAAAACCTATACACCGAGAATCCAAACATTAATTGATTAGAATGAAGGATCTATTAGACCAAAAAATAAAGAACATAAAATATTAGGAAATTGAAAGTGATCTAGGCCTATAATGCCTAACTTTGCAAATTGAATTTATTATTAAAAGGAAAAATGAAGCCAGGAAAAATATTACCAACCAGGACAAAATTATTTATTTGAAGTTTTTAACAAGGGTTTAAGAAAGACCCACACTACCAACACACAAAACAAATTTTGAGGTTAGAAAACTGACCTGAAGGCACTAAGTTTAGAGTTCTGAATTTTTTAGGAAATCCACTGTAATGGAAGGAAGCTTAAAGGCAATAGACTGCATGCATTACCTAACTCTATCACCAAAATTTATTGAATAATAATACACTAAGACATAAACTAACACTATAGGACAAAAAAAACAAACCAATTAGGCTGGTGGCATGGATAGGAACGGAGCTACTCTACCGTCTAATATTTTCCACGTCAAAAAAATAAACATTAAATTAATTAAATTGATTAATAATAATAATTACACAAACAATATTACAAATCTCCCTCAAAATAATTCGGAGACTACCGGTAGATATTTAATTTGCTAAATAATATAGAAATGGAAATAATTAAAGCAACTTGCAACAAATCCGTTCATTAAGACCAATATAGATTACAAAATTGACGAAAATTAATCTAAAGCGGATTAAATTAATTACAAAAAATCTTTGAAAGATTTTAAAACGTTTAAAAGGGCATATATAAGTACAATTGTGAATCTAAATTAGCCTACCTCGAATTTGTTGTTTTCAAAGATTTTTATTGCTCTTTGAATAAGATTTTAATATATAGTCCATAGATAACTCTCTGGCCTTATGGTTATTTTGTAAACCTAGCACTTAAAAATCTTAGTTAGGGTAAATTTTATTGGTGAGAAGGTAAAGAGAATAGAGATAGATTGATAGTAAAAATATTTGAAAGAAATGAAGAAATTACCTCTATACCCTTTTACATTTTGGAATTAATTTTTTTGTTTTCCAAGCACGACTTAATAGGACGGATTAGCATTTTGAAGTTGATCCACAATTGTCGCAAGGACAATGTTGACTTTTTAGTGAAATTTTAGTTGAAAATGGATTACCACATGTAGACAAAATATAAATTCCGCTAAAACTAAATAAAAGATACTTTATATTACCTAACAGTTTTTAAATCCTAAAAATAAAATACTATATACTAAAATTAAAAATACTAAAATAAGCAAAATAAAAATGAGTAGAATAAAAAATATTAGTTTAAAGAAGATAAATAGTAATAGTGGTTTTATAACTAAATAAAGCTCACGCTGAATTGAATTTTGAAAAGTAAAAGCTTGTGAATTGAATTTTTTAGTGAAAAATAAAGAAAGTCTGAGTAGAAATTATGCCCACAGTGACACAAAATGAATAAATTCCACCTAAAACTAAAATAACCTGTAGCATATTATAGCTAAATAATTTCTAATATACCTAAAATAAAAATACATATCCTAATAAAATACTAAAAATGAAAGCCAACAGTAGAAGATCATATATTAATGTAAATTACCCTACTAAATTTTATTAAGTTTACTATCCTTTTAAAAGAACTGGAATTTAGAATCTGATTTGACCTTTTAATTTCATGATTATCAAAATTGAATGTCCCTCTAAAATCTGGAATAGAGAACTTCCAAAGAAAAAAATAAAAACGCTTAGTTGGGATCATCAAGCTTAACTACCGACATAAGAGAATTACAAGTCCCGATAGAGTAGCCGGGTAATAGATAAACTCTATGGGTAGAGGGATGAAAACACTAGAAGACTACAGATTTGTCCATCCTTTTTAAACACAACTACTTGGTCCTATTGTCTAATGACCAACAAATAAAACATCCAGAACTTCTTATCCCAAAAGCCCAGAAAAGGTATCTTAGGAACTTTTAGGGTCGAAGTCAGAAACTATATCTCCAATATTAAATCTGTTAGACCCACCGTCGAACTGATAGAATGATTTCTACTTGTCTGGCGTAAATTTATACATTAATAAAGCTAACATACCAAATTGCCGAAAGAAATCTACTAGTAAGACTCTTACCTTAGAGCAGTTTAGAGTAGGACTTAAGTTTTGTTACGAAGGAAAAAAGTTGCTAATTCCATAATAGGAAGGTAGGAAACTTTCGTTGAGAAATAGAGAAGGGAAGTGGTTTTGAATTTGCCAATAATAAGCTTCAAAAAAGGAATTGGAAAACAAATAATTATTTCCAATCAATTTCTGATGACTAAATAATAGGCTATAAGTCTTGAATTAAAAAACATATGATAAATATTAAAATAGCTGTATTAACAAGTATGATAGCGAAGTTAAAAGGTTCACATTTAACCTATAGTTTATATAAGAGGACATCCACTAACTGCTTCGTACTACATATCTCTCCAAAACTGATCGTTCCAACTTGAAAAGATTTGAATCTTGATATGTATCTGATAGTTATAATAGATGCAATATAATGGTTCGGCGAACAAATCTGAAGACAAAGATTCTAACAGTCTATTTCCACCTTGTTTGAAATTCCAGCATTATACTGAGTACAAACTGGAAAAGTTATGGCAAAAAATAATAATATTTGGAAAGTATGGAATTGAAAAGAACTAAGAAAGATATACTGTGGATAATATCCAGAAGAAGACAATCAACATGAAATAGCTCTGATTATTAATCCAGGTGTAAAAGTTTAATAGAAGACATTTTTTTTGAAGTTTCTAAATAAATTATTATACCTACTACAAAGAGAATGTTCTGTAAAAATCCGAACAAATGAACAGCAAATGCTCAAAAAAAAAGGACACACGAAAATATCAACTCTATAGAATGTGGAAGTAACATATTAATTGGAATAATTATAAAGGGAAAAATATCTGTTAAATATTTTTTGCCAAAAGAGAACATGACATCTGACAAAAAACATTCCTTTACAGCCTAGCTTAGAGCAACATTAGGTTAAATCCAGGAGCACAATGAGAAAATACTCAATGAATATAAAAAAATAGATAGATGAGACAAAAAAAAAAAAAAAAAACAAAATACTTAAAAAACACCCAAAGTGTATTGACAGAACTACAATAGAAAATGTCAAAGCTAAAATATAATAAAATGTTTAATTTGGATGCATATTTTGCACAAAAAAAAGAAAAAAATGGAATAATTGTAAAAATACTACTTATAAAAAAAGTGTTTTGGACAATTCTAACCATTGGATTTGATGAAATTTTATCATCAATAATAAATATAAGTGTCTAACTAGACATTGATACTATTCATACATATTTTAAGGATTCTAGGAAGGAATAACTATTTCCTATAGAGAAACAAATGCTCAATTACATTATCTTTCAACAATGGGAAGTTGCGGCTTTTCATCACAATTCATCAGACCACTTACTGCCTAGAATAATGAATTTGAAATATTTTTAAAAGTAACTATATAAAGCTATATGCACACAATTGTGATCTTATACAGAAGGTAAAATGATTGAGTCAACAAACACAAAGATCAGTGCTGACAATTGACAACAAGATATTTAATCCTATAATTAGCCTCAGAACAAACCTAAATTAAGATTATAACTATAGCCATAGAGATATAAGATCTTGAAAGCCAAAAAAGGACCCTAAAGCACTAATGGAACAACATTTTAAAAAGAAACAGAGAGGTCTGTAACACCTTTGGTAATACAGCACTCTGCTGGATTTTCAGCAGTTTAAGATGATAAGACATAAGAGTGGATAACACCGAACTTCTTGTTCACTTGATTTAAGAAGAATAAATTATTTGAGACTATACTTTACTTTTTTTGGGCCTCCGGACAGGGCGGCCATGAACAGACAATTTCAGTGTATGACACAACACAACTTTATGCCTTTTAAACTGAAATTAGGAAATTCTGATAAATATACTAAGATTGATTACACATTTGAAAAAAATCAAGAACCACAAGATAACAAATTCATGGTAAAGTACCGTTACTCATCTGGCTGATCATATAATAAGGGGTTATCTCAAAAAAGTACAAGGTACCAGAATTGAAACAAAGTTTATCTTATAATATATATATTTATAGTATTATATAAATATATATATATATATATATATATATATATGATTAATATTATTATTTAAAGGCATGTATATGTATGATAAAGATATGTATATAATAATATATTATAATTAAAATATAAATTTATATACTATATATAATATAATATATATATATAATTTATATTTAATATATAATAATATATATTAATATATAGTGTGCTATATAGGTCATCTTAGAGTGACATAGGGCGTATCACTGTGCAATCGAACCCTTGGCCCTGACGCCTCATTTTAAAGGTAGGTCCTACTCGACGGCCATTAAAGGGGATAACTCTTACGCACGTAATTATGCACGTGTTATACCTAAGGATTAACAATCGAATATTCGCTTGTAAGCTGCGATTATAATATATATATATTATATATAATATAAGATTAATATATATATATAATATATTCAATTTATATATTATAATAATTTATAAATATAATAGTATAATAAATATAAGCTATTAATATTTGAATTTTTTAATAATTTTTGATAACATAATATTTCTTTCTTTATATATTAAAATATTATAATAAGATATTATAATATATATATATTATAATTAATATATAATATATAAATATATATATATATATAAAATTAAATATAATATTATATATTAATATATTATATAAATATATAATATATATAAGTATTAAATATATATATATATATATATTCGAAATACTTAAAGTAAATAATATTTTAGTCATAGAAATTTTTCTTAGCTTAGATTGCATAAAATATAATAAATAATATAATAATAAGATCGTATACCATTGCATTTCATTATAAAAAGAAATATTAAATAATATTAAAATAACAATTATAACTATATATTATATATTATTAATAATCATATAATATATAGATATGAAATAAGAAAATTAATAAATATATATATATTAATATATATATTAATATATAATTAATATTATATTAATATATACTAATATTATTATTAAATATTAAATATAATATATATAATATATATAATATATATAATAATATAAATATTATTATAAATATTATAAAAATAATAATAATAATATATATATATATAATATAATAATATAATAAATAAGTAAATATAATATATGTATAAATATATATACTATATATATATATTATACCTTAATATAATAAATATATATATATATATAACTAATATAATATATATATATAATACATAATATATATATATTATATATATATATATATATAATATAAAAATAATATAATAAATATATAATAATATATATTAATAAATATATTAATTATATATATATATTTAATTAATTATATATATTATTAATATATAATAAAATTATATATTAATATTATATTATAATTAATATAAATAATATTATTAAATATATATAATATATATAATATTAAAATAAATATATATATATAATATATATATATAAAGTATAGTATATAATAATATTTAATATATATTAATATATATAATATATATATTAATATATATATATATATATATATTATATAAATTATATCATATATATATATATTATATATATAATAATAATAATTATTATAAATATTTATATATATATAATAATAATAAATATAAATTAAGAGAGTCATAAGTAAGAAGTAGATAGAATAAGAGAGATAGGATAGATGAGATGGAATAGCTTGTAAGAGGTCTAAATTATTATAATATAATATTAATATATAATATTAATTATATAATAATATAATGTAACAGGGTTATAGATATAATGATGAAGTTGGTGACTTAGTGCGAGAACCACCTTACAATAATTAGAAGGTGAAACTTGATGATTGCTGATCTGAAAGAGTTTAGAAAGCGTCATAGTCCATCGATAAACTTGGGATCGTTCGTCCCGGTAGGGAGCTGCTATTTAAGGACCTCCTCATGATAGTTTAGGTCGCACGCCCCTTTACCTAACCTAAGACGCCATCAATATAAGTATTAAAATAGATATATTTAAATATATATCATATATATATATATATAATATATATATAATATAATATAATATATATATTATATTATATAATATAATAATATATATATTAATATTAATACGATAACTATGCTTATCAAAATATAGCTCCTCGTCGTATCTTCATCCTCTCTCTCTTACTCATCTCTCTACTCTATCTCTCTATCTCTTACTTCTTCTTATCTATCACATTACTTCTTACTCTCTACTCTCTCTCTCTTTCATCTCTTACTTCCAATACTCTCTACATCTCTCTTCTCTTTTAATGTGTAATATAATATAATATATATATATATAAAAATATATTTATATATATATTAATTATTATTAATATATTATTATTATAATTTAATAATATAATATATAAATATATTAATATATTAATATATATATATATAATAAAATATATATATTAATAATATATAAAATATTTAATATTAATAATATATATATAATAAAATAATATATAATTAATATATATATATAACAATAAATATATCAATAATAAATAATAAATACATAATATAAAATATATATATATAAAAATATAGTATAATAATATTAATATAAAAATAAATAATAAAAATTAATAATATATAATAATATTTAATATAATATATATTAATATATAAAAAATAATAATAAATAATAGAACTTATGAACTCAGATAGTATAATTAACAAGTCTGAAGTGTAAGGATAGACCAGAAATTATTAAAACCAAGCAATAAAGGGGTATGCAAGAAATGAAAGATAAAAAAGAGCGTTTACAGAGAGAATAATTTTAAAAAGTGAAGAGAGTCTCTTAAATCAAGAGTATATAAAAATTAAATAATATAAATAAACATAAAATAACTGGAAAGAAGAACGAAATCTGAAGGGTCTACTTAAGAAGTGGTATGACTATTTTTTTTACAGAAGAGAGGTATATACCTTATGTCTGTAATAGTGATTCAAAGTAACTCTAGCTACTATATATAAAGTGCAAATATTATACATTTAATTTAACGATTTTAGTAGAAAATTTTAGTACAATAATGTCAATAATAATTTTATATACATATTTTAAATTCATTTTAATTCATTAAGAACATGAATGGCAGATAAACATTTAGAAATAATACTTTTCCATATACTTTAATAGCTACACTCAATAGTTTATGGTAGATACTTATAATGTTAAATTAATAATAAAATATAATAAAAGAGAAAGAAATTATTAAAAATTATTCTTATATTATATGTGTATGTGCAGGTTGAAATGACTTAGACTTATCTGGGTAAAATCATGAGATAATCTATAAATAAGATAAGTAAATAAATTACTAATCTTCTCTATATGTGTACTAAAGAGGAGACTGATAAACTTACTCCTATCTAAAACCATATAAAATATGACCTCATTTTATAAATATCTATGAAATTAATAAATATATATATAATATAATAAAAAAGTAATATAAATAATAAAGTATAAAATATATACTACTAAAAATATCATATAATATATATATATATAATATATATATAAATATATATATTAAAATATATTTTCTTGCACAAATACGGCTAAATTACCGAATAAGTACATAGTGAAAATTTAGGTGGTATATCGTTTACTAATAAACTAAGATATCACAACATCACAATATATTACCTTGCAACCAATGCAATAGATAAATTAGAATGCTATGTGTTAAATAATTAAATTATATAATAAATAATAATAATATATATAATATTATATAAATAAATATAATAATTATTAATAAAATAATTATATAATAATTATAATATATAAAAATATTAATTTATTATAATACTAAATAATTATATATATATACCGGTAATAATATAATTCAAAATAAATATATAATCATTAATAAATATAATATATATATAATTATATAATATATATAAATAAATAAATATTATATTATATTGCCAGATATAATAAGATTAATATAATATTAATATTAATATATGATATACTCTAATTCATAAATATAAATAATAAATGAATATTTTATCCCTCAGTAATAAATAACTAAATATTATTAAAAAAAAAAAGATTGTGATTGTCAAACCTTATATATATATATATATATATATAATAAAATACTTATATATATATATATTCCATATTATTAATATATATATATATACATATATATTTAGATATTTATATATATATTAATTCATATTAATTTAAATATATATAATATATAAATTATAATATAATATATATGATATATGATATATATTTATTAACTTAATCATATATATATAAGATCAGGTATTAAGATATTTCAAAATATATATAAATCTTAAATGAATTTTTAAAATAAATATACATAAATTATAATATCTCTCATTATAAAATAAATTAGAAATTGGCCCAACTCACTACTAGAAGAGTGAAGGAATATAACTCAGAAGTACTTCTTTCATACTATCTCTTGCCTAGGCGTGTCTATATGTACATTATCTTTAAGACCGTTTCCTATTTTACACATCGAGGAACTGGCGTTCTGAGGGTGATGCAAGCTTTACATGTCTCTCATGGAAAGTGTTCCCACGTGGCTTCTTCAGGATGTTCGGTAGTCTCCAAAAGAACATCCGGCCGAGGAAAGAGATTAGATCGAAAGAGGGCCCGGCTTTTGAAAGATAGGGTTCGAGTAGAGAAATAGACAAAATGTAGACTCCGAGAAATGTCCTGTTGAGATAGAGCACAGACTAACAAATTATATCCCTCGCAAAGGCGTGAATCGCGCGTTCGTCCGTGGAAGCCCGTACAACGGACCTACTCCACAAAGGATCTCATCCGATTAGTGAACTAATGAGATACTCGTACTAGAGAGGCCAGAGTGACAAAAAATCCTACTCGATAGGAGCCAGGTGTGCCACGAAGTACAATCTCCGACGCACGTAAATTGAGCATCCTGTGTCCACCGTCCAGAGAACCAGCTATGCATTTAGAATTTACGCAGATGAAGTCGAAAAAGTGATGACTTCTCCGATAGTCTTATTAGAAGACTCGAAGAGCTAGTGGCCAATCAACTACTAGTTAACTCGCATTAGAGCAGTTAAAAACACCTGTTCTGGTAGCGCAGATTCAAACTTACATCTTAGATTACCAGGCATCACTGTTATGTGTCTGACGCCAATCTGCCATATATCATTAGCGCTCAGCCACATACTGTGCTTCGTCTTGCCCTCTTCTTACAGATCAAATATTCACGATTGCAGGCCAAGTTGATTAGCTGCCCAATACTCATGGACTTTTGGTTGTTTCAAATTTAGAGTAATCCTCTCATCAGTCGCCGGCTGCGGAGTTGAACGCCCAGTTCACTCACACAGCTCCGACCATACGTTAAGTAACTCACTAACGGCTCTAACAACAAATCACGTTCCCTGCCTACACAGTCTTGGCCATGCATGAAATACCCATTTAAGCTCTCGTCAAGAATCTAGCACATGCTTCCAAAATGACCAATTGATCTGCATTATAATCATCATTTTTCGTAATGATCGTCCTAAGCACAAACTTCTCATCCACTTATTAACATATGTGCAATCAACGCACGACAATCTCATACCATAAACCTTCATACTGCTCCAACTTTACCCTCTATATATTAACCAATATCTTCTCACACCTAGCAATGCCCCTCTAACGATTTCAGTTCAATGACTAGAAACACCACACTCGAACTGTGTAGAGACGTGCGCAAAGGGTTATTCTAGCTGTCCTGGACAAATGTCATCTTCATCCTCATGCTTCATAAGGTCTCAACATAGATACAACTTATACCTCACACGTAACACAACCGCGTAACAACCTACCCTTCATGTTCTAGAACAACCCTAAGCCGCACCTCAAGACTTAGTCCCTTACCATACGAATTTCACAGACAGATATAATTAACATCGAGGAACCGCTTCCACCGTCTATGCTTGCTGAGAATCGGCATTTACTCGAGTGCGCATCATACTTATATCACAACGTTATACTCCCCATACCTCTCAATGCATCACTCCAGTTTCCCTTCTCATTCCAACAAATATCCAAAATAACTAAATATTTACACTCAGACACTTGTTTCAGACACTGAAGGAATGGCTGACGATTCCCTAAGAGGCTACAAACCATAGCTAGACTAAGACATACCATCGGACGAGCATTTCAATAGCTAAGCTAAGCTTCCGGTAACTCTCCGTGCGCCTCAGACTCATCACTCTATACAACCCAATAACGCTCCTACTCTTATCACGTTTTACTTTCTCCAAATTAACAACTAGATCTCGCCCAGCCCACAAGTCGGCTGCTTTTATTATCTATACCAGATACCCAGGGATTTGTCAGGCCACAAGCTCATAATCGCTAGTATTTCTACCACACCATATACCTTCTTCAAAACTATTTTAATCTTTTTCTCACTCATTTAAGTAAAGAACAATCACAAATTTCATCCGCATATATATTAATTTAATTAGGTGATAGTAAAGTGCACTTCTCACTAACTCATCTCACATTTCTTCATCATTACGTAATACAACCATTTCCTGCCAACCCCCACCTCAAATTCTTTCGTAACCCAAATCTAATCTCACAATATACAAATTTGAACATAATCAACAATGGAGAGACATAAACACAAACATTGGTGCACTCACTCCGCTATAAATTTAATATAATCTAAAAAACCTAAATCACTATTTGACCATACTCAAATTAATTCATTAACACATCAGCGTCATATACTCATCATCGTACTATAACATACTTATTTATGATTCCATTACAAGAAAGCCTATACCATTAACTACCACATATATAATATCTAACAACTACACTAGTCTATGTCCATTTATTGAGCAGCATTTTCCCCTCATAAGAAAGCTTGCGCGTCTGAATGCCGATACGCCTATGTCATTGTCTCCAAGATTCCCATCAAAACTTTCCATAAGATTAAAACACGTTTCTCTTATATATTAATAAAATTAATATTAAATAATATAATAATTAATAATTAAATATATAATATATAATATATTAAATATTAATATATAATATAAATATATATATAATTATATAAAATAATAATATAAATATATAAAGAATATATTAAATATATATAAAAATTATTAATATATATTATAATATAATATATAAAATTAAAATAATATAAATAAAAAATATAAAAAAATATATATAATTAATATAGTATAAATAATATTATAAGACTATATACTACCCCATAAATCAATGTACCAGGTATAACTAAGTTGTTATATGTGTGCTAAGATTTTTAAATACATTTATTAATATATATTAGTTGAGATTTTATTTTCTATCGAAATTTAAATAACTATCGTTCACAGGGCCTCCTCAGCTCAACTATAAGCCTAGGGCTTAGCAATTAGAAAATATATAAATTAATACTGCCCATGAGAGTCACCCGCATAAAGTCTAATAGAACCGCTCACTAAATATGATTATAGAATATAATATATAGATATAATAAATATATATTATATATATATATATATACTATATATATATAATTATATATAATTAATATATATAGCTTACTCAGAGAATATTACGACTACGTCAGTCCTTTTGATTTAATTAATGATTGAGGTAAAAATCTCGATAATTTTACAAATATAGGTAATAACTTCCTTGTTAGGTATTTGGATGCTTTCTTTCTCTTTCTATTATTATTTCTTCTTCTTTTTTAGGCACTCATAAAGTATACTTATTTAGCCAATTACCACAATATCCTCACATAGGAATCTGAACACCCTTGAAGAGTCTAGAACATAATCTACTTATAATGAGTTATGAAGAATAATATTAATTTTCTTTTATTTATATTTACATAAATGAATTTTGAGTTTTGTTAATGTGAGGTTAATTATTATATTAAATATGTCATTGTCACTAATGGTAATCGTGAATTCTCAAATAATCGATAAGGAATAATATTATCTCCAAAGTAAATTACTTGTTCAATTTATCTTTAAAGGTATATAGTATGTAATATAGTTTTAAGTATACTTTAATTATAAATAAGTATATAATTGATATTGTATGAAGGAAATTCAACGCTCCTCAATATTTAAGGCAAATTTCATACTGCTAAGAGCGGCTTGTGATATCAGACACCTGAACCCACTTACGTCTTAAGATTGTGAATCAATAACGACAGTTGTATAATTCTGTTATGGACCACTACTGCCACGATGAGCTAATAAGATAGAACATCGAAAAACACTGAAATTTATACTCTCCTGAATTTGATATAAAAGCTATAATCACAATAGCATAACCTCTTAAAGATAGTAAATAAACGTTCTGTGTATAAATCTACCCCTTCGAAACAACTTTTTTTAATGCTGACATTAATCAAATCCATATTGAATAATAATTGGAGTATATTCAAAGTGATGGGTTTGAGTAAGGTACCAAAGTTATCGGAGTCCAGTTTTATTGTGATCGAAATTATTAACGAATAAATCTCTAAACTAGGAGGGGGAATATAAAAATATCTCAACCGATTAGAAATACAAATTCTCTTATCCAACAAGAAATGAAATTAAAAATCTTGCTGACTAAGAGGACTTTCACACATTCTTGAACAAGTTCAACCCAAATAGGTTGATTGAAACACAAACAGAACTATTTCAAATTATAGAACAGCAGAACCATTATGAAAAAAATTGCTTTCCTCGCTCGTGCGATAAAAGTTTAATTTTTATGTTGACTATATTATTGTAGAAATAGAATTTTTACAAATTTTGTTGCTAAAAGTAGTATTGAAACAAATCCCGGGGAATAAATATTCATTTTGATGGTTATGACACTACAACACAATATACTTAGGAATTTTAGAAAGAAAAGGAGAAAACTAATATATATTAGAATAATAATAATTATAGACTAACAATAATTATATATTCAAGTCGTTGACAGGAAAATAATGAGCAAAACATTTGCAATATAGTGAATTGAACTCAGTAATATAATAGAAAAAGAATTAATTAATAAATAAGAATAATTTAATTGACCAATTTTGAAAAATAAGAAAAATTAACCTAAGTGCACATACAATAATAATTCGGGTAAGTAATTAAAATGTTTATTCAGTAATATTTTAAAATGTCGAAATTAATCATTCATTAATTAAGAGCTATTTATACAATTAGAAATGAAGTTAGTAAAGTAAAGTAAATATAACATAAAAAATAAAAGAAAAGAACAATTGTTCTAAAGTTTCTTGTTAGTGCACTCTTTCCCAGATTTATTACTTAGGAATTTTACGAAAGAAAAGGAGTATTAAAAACTCAAGCAAACCATACTACATAGATTTAATTAACAAGGTCCACAAATAATAAACAATATCAAGAAAACTACTACTAATAATCAAACACACACACTAACACACTACCACATCACACACAACACAACCAAACACACAACACACACAACACACTAACACACGCTAACTACCTACAAACACACAACATAAAATACATAATAATGGATGTAAGAGTTAACAGTGAAGTTCAGTATCAATCGATATAATTAAATGATATGAAACGTAATTATTATAATAATCTAAATAATATATAGATAATATATATAATATCTATAAATTAAATTAAAAAATATATATAATAAAATTATAATATACTAAATAATTTATATATATAATATAATAATAATAACTTAAAAATTAAAATAATTTATATTATCTCATTATAGTAAAATTATAAATATATCAATATTTATATATTAATATTTTTTCATAAATTAATAACATATATAATTATGAATTATATAATAATAATATAATTAATAATAATATATTATATATAAATATATATAATAATAAGAATAGAGTAAGAGAGAGAGTTATAAGTATAATATAATTATATCAGTAAGTAGAGAGTGAGTAGATAGTATAAGAGATAGAATAGATATAATATAATAGAGATTATATAAATATAAGTATATAGAAGAAATATATATAATTGATTAATAAGTAAAGAATGATAAGGTAATTAGAAGTGAAGGAGAATCAATGAGAGTTAAAGAATAGATAAGAATATAATATAAAGAATAGAATAATAGATTAGAAGAATCTGAGATTTCCAAATAAAGGAGAAAGAAGAAGTAAGATAAGTAATAAATTTAAGTATATAGATTGATAGAAGAAAGAGAGTATAGAGATATGATGAGTAAGAAATGTAAAGATAATAGATAAACGAGACTAAGGAAAAATTTAATAAGAGTAACATGATATAAGTTTTTTTTTCTTAGCACTATTTGACGAGAGACGAGAGAAAGAGAGAGAGATATATAGAGATATGAGAATAATTCTGATCGTTAAAACTTGAGCAATGTGAGACTTAATGTATAAATTATCATACCAGTAGGTAGTACTGGGCAATGAGGTATTTGGTATTTATGTTCCCGCTTGGGAGCTTATATTAAACATAATCTAGATCATGTTTAGATCTGTAAACTACTAAAGAATATAATATATATTTAGTTGGCATGGATTACCATAGATGTAATGCAACTTAATTACTATTAGATTCGGATAAAGCCAGGTTAGTATGAATGAGGCATAAGCCTGATTACACCCCCTCCCTCTTCCACCTCCCCACCCCTCCCCTGTACTTATTTTGAGTCTTTTAATGAACATATCTCATACTGTCAAAGAGCTCTGTGAGTATAGTAAATAAAATTTATGTGCACTTAAAAACATCACGACTTTGAAAAAGGTTGATTAAAACTAAGAGAGAGACATAGATTTATTTTCTAGAAGAGCTAAATTGAACAAGCGCACTAATCTGTACTAAGCTCACGCTATGGTTGTGAGACAGCTGATTTATTAACATCAAAATGGTCATTTATTAGGCAAATATTTTTCACTATCACCTGTAAACTCCTTGACTATTTCCAACTTAAGCAGCATAATTCAAAAAGAGCGTGAGTGCAGAGGTGCCCGCTTACATAGATACATTTTACATATTTCATATAATATATATACCCTTATTATTTCTATAGGAACAAAGCTCACATAGTGACAGTCATCATCACAACTCGGCCTTTGGGCTCAACGTGTGTAAAGACGAACTCAAATTATTCTTAGACTCTCTCAACTAGTCTGGCTTGTAAGCAATTTTCCAGCGGTGGTCACAGTGATAAACTTCATCCGTCCTCTTCACCCTAGTAAATTTATGAGTGGTGTAGCGAAAATAGAAACCATTTATTAGAAATTAATGAACGATAAATACTTTGCCACCTCTCTTACTCCCTCCTGCATCTTTATAACTTGCACTTCACATACCGTACTTACTTGAGCGATAAAACTATATTTACTAAGATCATCACCTATCTATAGTCATTAGGCCAACGACAGTCATATATATATTGGTATAATCAGGCTGTCATCGCTAATAATTTACTTTGCTAATATAAGAACTTCCGAAAACAAAATCAAAACTCAACTTCAATGCCTTTTTCCTATGGTTATGTTATATATAATTGTCATTTGCAATACATTATGCTATTACAAATCACTCATTAATATTTTTTCATTTTAATAATTTTTAAGAAGGCTAAAGATCCTAAATATTGAATAGGAGCAATATTTATATGTGAGCTAAGGGGCGGCTACTACTATTAACTTACTATTATAATATATACAGCTTCCCTGTCTGTACCCTAAAAAAGAAAATAATGAGACAAATTGGCTAAACAAGTTGCTCTCTTGCGCTATATGAAATAATTTCCTCAGCACATGATTGTAAAGTTTAGTCTATGTTATAATATAAATCTAACCAACTTAAGTGTTTAGCTAGTTTTTTATAATTACTGGCTCACTCTCTTAAAATCAGATATATAAGATATAGTTTGCGAGAGTGGTGTTAGTTTGTTCTGTGTGTGTGACAACTGTTTTATATTACTATTCGTGAATAAACGTAAGCTTTTAATTCATAGTAATTTTCAAAATCTTATCTATTGGAGAATCTCAATACGTTTTCTAGTACTTGATATTATATCATAATAACAGAACACTAAGCGTTCGATCATAGCCATATTTATTCTTACCAAATATACATCGACTATACTAACAAATCATTATAGGAGGAACATAAATATAATTGTGATTTATAATTTTAGTTCGAACATTGTCGAAATTTCCATACAATTCTGGGATTAATTTTGAGTTATTTGTGTACTTCAAGCTAGTACTATCACACCAATTTTTCCCAAAACCATCATATTATATTTATTTAATTTTATTTTGAAATTTATAAAATGATAATATGAAAATTCGACGTAATGTAAATTTTTTTTTTAATAATTCTGTTCTAATGATGAAATGTAGAGGATATTAGAAATATAATTTCAAGTGTGTATCATATAAAATGAGTTACTCTAGGGAAATGTAAAAATGCATTTTTTTACTATTATGAATAATTTTGGTATATACTCAAAAGTAATAGTTTTAAAATAATAATACTTATCAGAAAAAATTTTTTTTTATTGAATAAATATTTATGTTTCACAGAGCAACCAACCAATCACAAAATATACTAATTAACCTTCAAAGGTACGCCAACTGAATAAATAAATAAATTAATAAAATATAATAATAATATTATAAATATAATAAAATATATTTTAACACAATATTTAAAGATAATCTACATATATAAATAATATATATAATATAATAATAAATATATATTTCAATATACAAAAGATTTTCATGCTATATATATAGTAAAAAAATATAAATTAGAAATTTATAATAATAATGACTTTTACACACTACCTATTAATCCAGACTAACAATATGAGCCCTTTAATATAATATTAATATTTTTCATTACTACATACTTCGCTATACAGAACAATAAATAATAAAAATTTATAATACAAAATTATATTATTTCATTTCAATAAAAATATATAATATAAAATAAAATATTAATTGTTAGAGTTTAGGAAATTGATATAGTAATAGTAGACTCGTCATGAGAGACTAAACTTTAAAAAAAATCTAGAAATAAATATTATACTATTTACTTAATAACGATAATATTTAGATAATATGTAGATAAAATTTTTAAGTAAATATTCTAAGTTTAGTAACGGTTTATATACTAATATTTGTACATACTACATTTAGAATGTATTTATTTAAATTTTAATATAAATAGTCGCTTTGGAGATTATGATTCAGAATATATAATAATAATTTCTTTTTTCGAAATAAAATAATAACTCATGAATAATATAGACTTAAACTATAAGTCAAACAAGATAATAAATCACCGAGATATAATATAAATCACCTATTCGATTATTTAGACGGTTAGCAACTTTAAAAGCATACATTTTGGTGTTATATTATATTAGTCAAAATCCAGAAACTATAATGCCAAATTACCTAGTAATAAATTAATCTGTCTCATATATTTTATATATATAATAGGTGATGATAAAGCTAGTGAAAAATGTAGGGGCCGAAGCCCCAGCCCCAAAATGCGCCTAATAAATGTAAGAACTAACATTATCCACTTAATGAATGAATATCAATTACACGACTGATTTAGATTGTAATCACGTCAATTTACAAAATACATAGGATAAACGTATTAGTATAAATAGCTGTCCACACGCACCGTATTGAGTAAGAGTGAAGCGCCTCTGGGAACGCGTTTACTCGTGCCGCAGAGAATATAGTACAGGATTGCTTTGGTACTTAAAAGTATTAGGGATACGTAATCTCTATAATTATTAATTATTCTTAGTGAGATTGATATGATTATATATAATACCTAGTAATGTGTGTCCACAACTTATTATACCCCCCTGTGAGCAGACGCTTGAGCTAATATATATCAGCAGTGAGTTATTATATAATGCTATATTAATCGCGGAAGCGAATACGGCTCTTCACGCAACTGTACTAGATACCTCATGTCTAACTGATATATAACGTCCCTAAGGATATAGAGGCGGGAGCAAAATACCGGAGCGCGATGTACGAGCAGTATGATGTTGTAAGCGGGATTGCCGATAGGGGTCTATGATGTACCCCGCGCCCGAAAATTTTTTAGACACTAAAAATATTTAAGACATTCATATCCAGTGTTATAGTGGAAGTCGAAGACGGTACAGCTGAGCGGATGTAAAATTAAGAGATACCTCTCTGATTATGCGGTCGAGGCGATGAACTCTGGACCGAAGAATCCTCTTCGTAAGATATATATGTTAAGGTGTAAAAAACCTAAAAGTCTGAAGGCGCAAATCGAAAGACATGACAATGCGTCATGGAAGGACAAAGGCTGAGGAGAATGTTCTGAGAAGGGAACAAGGATTAGTGTATAGGAAGAATGTGTAAGCGGCGATGAGCTCTTAGAGAAGGTCTGGAACTGAGGGAGTGATGTCTGGAGGAAGAAAAATTGCGGAAGAATGGGAATTTCTGGCGTCAAAGATGGAGAAAGTGGGTGTTATCCAAGATAAGATTAACAAGATGATTCAAGTAAATTACCAGTATAGGCAGACCCAAACAGCATTTCTTGTATAGCGCACGCTCGACAGAAGCGTATCAGTGGATGCAGTGGAAGCATTCATGTATCGTTACAAGGATAGATGTATTGAAATAGCATTATGCAATACACGCTATTGAGTATGTGAATGCAAGTATATGCGATAGTTTCTATACACAGAAATACAATCATAGAGATCGAAGTATTGGAGATAATAAAAGATGACAATTAATTACATATCGCGACACTGCGTACTATATGGCAACGATTCACGAGAGCGTGATATGTGCTGCGTGCTACAGATCACGTAACAAGGCATGATTTATGAGATAAATCGATTCGAGTGCTAACGTAATATCTGATACAATAATTACAATATGAAGTTCACGATGTAGGACCAAAGCACAATAAAATGTACTACAAATAGAGAAGATAATAACATATATATCAATCTATTCCACGCTACGATAATTCCAGGCAATATGGACGCACGTTATAATTTAAACGTCAGAGTGAGTGTATGGTAGGGATATGGAAAGTGATATAGAGCCATCACAGCACAATCGAATCAAAAACATGCAAAAGATGAGACGCGACGGATTGACGGGTGGTCTCTTCTTGCTCTGTACGCTCTAGTCACACAATACAGTAGAGAGTTAATACAGGTAAGATAAGTAGCGATAGTGCTTTGTCAACGGAAATCTATGTACTGACCAAGATTGTGTTGTCAACCTCTTCTGGCTGGCCTGAACTGTTGTTTCAGTAAAGAGAACAATGCGAAGGAGCATTATTGGCATATAACAAGCAACGTTTCAAGACGAAGTGCTTGCTATCTGATGAGGAATACTGCCCTACTTGCGAGAGGTGAGAAGGCATACTATGTGAGTAGATGATGATATACAGAATAACCTGCGATCTATACACAGGCAGGCGAAGAAGCTAGGACCAGCCTCATAAACATACAGAAAAAATCGACATAAAAAACTGAAAGATGTATATCTCGGCATCTAAACAGTTCGTGCTCATACAGACTTCTCACGCCCGGTCTCACATTATTATCAAGTCCAAGAGCGCAAGTATTAGGGTGAATTGAATAATGACCCTAAAATCTTATTAACACTAATAGACGCAAAATCTTACTTTGCAGTAATCTGTGTGTAGAGTGAATTTTGGGTCTTCTATCCACCTGATGAGAGGCTTTAAGCTGACGGTATAATGGTAACCTTACTCACAATCTACTACTTATCTGAATATGAATATGGAAATTGGAAGCTATAAGGTGAAGTTATGTATAATCACTTTACTCTTAAGAACCAAGCTAAGCGCATATCAAATCTTATTCCATGAGGAAGGATTCGGATAAACGTTGACGACCTTGAAACATCATACGTCTGTAGACACGATAGATAAGGTGAGATAATAAATGGCCAAACCGAGTTGATGATCCTAATAATAACAAAGAAGTAATGCTATTTATTAGTTTCAATATAGATAAATTAACAGGTACAGTAGTACAACCAGAGAAAGAGGCGATAGCTATTACTAGTACCACTCTAGATATGAACTCATAATATCGATAACAGTTAGTGAGGATAATTAATATAATAATCGTCAATGCATAATATGAGTAAGGTAGAAGAGGATACCTTAACAAATTGATCGATATTAGTTGAAACTCTATTTCTAAAAACAGTTTGTAATCCAGTGGATAGGCAAGGTAAAGGTGCCTAAAAGGGAGCTTTAGAGTGTGTTCTATATTGCACTCTATTATGAATGACAGTATGACAAAGTCTAATGAATGAGGCGTGTGACTCCAATATATGACTTCAATCTAGGCGTATTAACTTATAGAGCCACACAATAACAGAATCATTATTACCAGTATTTGCGTGAAAGTCCAATCGACGTCATACGAGGTGAATGAAAAAGTGAACGGCATATGGAGAATATTAGCATGAAGCAACTGAACCTTATTCGAATGAGAATTTGGGATAATAACGAAGGTGAGACTGAAGGGTTAGTAACCTTTTGACAATTAGTTAGCAGTCGAAACACAAAAGGTGGATACTTCTATAGACACCAGAGGAGATTGAAGGCTAATCTGAATGACAATTCCTTTCTACGAGCAATCTACTCATGTAGAAACTGTACTGACATAGAAATACAGAATGTCTTGCTCCCTGGTCCAGCAAAGATACTGGCAATATATGGATATATAAAAATATTATATATTATATAAACTGACGCATCATTCATATAAATTGTCAGGTAATGAAATGCAGGAGGGTGAAAAGTGAAGCGTATTTAATATTACAACATCTCAGATAGAAAAAGCAATATATAAAATCCACGGCTCAAGGTGAAATTTATCTACATCTACCTGCAGAGATTGTTGAGAATCATCGCAATGATCTCGATTCGTAAAATACTGAGTGGTAAAAACAATAATTTACAAGTATAATGACGAGTTACTTATCAACTGAGGGATATAGTGTAATTATAAAGAATATATACGGTTCAAATGCCGTGGAAAAGCCATTACTGTACTACAAAAATAAATAATAATAATAATAAATAAATATTAATAATATATAAATAATAATAAAAATATAAAGTTGTATCCGCTCATTTATGTTAGGTATACATGATCGTTTATATCTAAATATAAAGCAGCCCAAAGGATGTAAAACCTTCCTAATATTAAAAAATAGTATAACCTTAAAAAATGGAGCGTAATAAAATCAAGTCAGATTATCAAATTATTAAGCAAAGCAAACTTTACCTTAGATCCATAAAAGCATAATAATAAATAACAAATAAATATAAATAAATAAAATATACTCTATTCAAAGAAGAGGAAGGTCAATCTTAGTTGAGAGAACTCAAGCGGAAACTACAGTATTTATGTACTTTGGGATGGATATTGGGATTTTCAGAGAGATGAACGAAGAGATTGATCATAGTTGTAGAACACAAAAAATGTTAAGTATCCTTGGAGAAATGTGGATAAAAGAAAATTTATGTAGGTAGAAGAAATGAAATCACAATAAGATTAGGTCTGAGAATAGGAAATACTGAAGTGGCTATACTTAATGGAATATCTACTTCACATAAAATTAACAGAATAAACTCTATGTACTCCTATGGAGTTAGAACCAGTGATACGATAAACAATTAGTGGAATAATATGACTTGAGACACATTCAACGATCTGTTATTAGACGAATGAGTAGATGGTAAGCGAGGCCCAAAGAAAGAGGCTTGCACTGCTTGATTAATTCTCAGGAAATCTATTGAATAATAGAATATCATAATATAATTTACCCTAGAATATTGACGAAAGTTTGTCTTTTATTTAAGATTATTTGAGGGAAAAAGGAAAAAGGCGCTAGGAATAATGCGAGACGATAATCACGGTCTCCAAATGAGGGCATAAATAAGTATCACCTTTCGGTACACTGAAGACTGTTAAATTACCCAGAATCAGTTAAAGTAGAAGACGCAATACCGCTATAATATACGTTAACTTTGGTTAGGATTTGATGAACCGATATTATCCTACGCATCTATCCTATAATACCTACCTATAAGTCATAAGCACATAGTGAGTTGAATCTTGACATGTTCTTCAGTAGTATAAGTAGGAGGTAATATAATAGTGAACTAAAAGATCATCTAAATAAGCCCATGAGCTAATACGGAATGAACCACGTATAGAAATAGATAAGTCTTATGTAATAACGTGATTGAAAAGTTATTAGTATAATGACAGAGACGAAAGAATCTCTGTATAATGTGCTGCCCACCCTCTCGCGTCAATAATAACAATCTCGCATGGAAGGGGCATACTCTCACTACAATGCGGGGTGATATCAGCTACTGTACTTAGTGAGAACGTTCTTCCGGTAGTTACTAATGGAATTACTTAGTTAGTGATATGGCCCTGATATATTATAGTCCATGAAGAAGAAATATTAGTGCTTATTTGCCGGCCAGTGATGGCTGTAGGTAGATAAGATTATGTATTAGTTAGTGGTTAACCGGATAATAGGATCTGGTGTAAATCGTGGCCAGGCATTTTCAGGGCCCTAAAAAATCACCACATGAGGTCTCTCAAAGTCACCCGTAGGTGCTCATATATATATATACTTTATGAGATAACCATATGATTGTAGCAAGGTGAGAGGCTATCTTCTACATATCTGGAAAGGTGAACAGACACAAATACCTATAGCATGTAGCATGTGTACTCAAACTCAGCCTTTGAGCGGCCAATTTAAGTCTTATTAATCAGGTGTGAGGAAAGACGTACGAGCACCGAGACAAAAGTGATTACGGTGAAGGACAATCCATACATGTTACTATCAAATTATAATAGATAATGTTCAAACAGAATTGCATGTTAAACTGCATATAATTATAGTCTCAGCCAGTAATAAAGCAAAGGATGTTTAATTATAAAATGAAGGAAATTCCTTCTGCAGAGAGAGTCAGATATGGGACAGTAACTACTGACGGAAGATTGGTATTAAGTAAGGCTAATAGTCCAGAACACCCTATTAGAATGCAGAATAGGACTATAAATACTAATATAAATTAAGCTAACCATAGGTAAGTATATAAGAGAAAGTATCGCCATATACGACTAAAAGCTCTAGAGCTGATATATATTACGATATAAGATAATATCGTAACCAAAGATTAAAATGGGAACCAAAATGAATCTATAAGACGAGGATGGGCTGTGTTTCACCTCAATAAGTTCAGTACAGAGATAATAACTCCATAATCGGGAAACTTGCTATAAATAGGATGGAGTAAAAAGATCCATAACTTTGAGCATAATAAATCAACGCTTATTCATTCCAAATATATACCGAGAATGGAATGATATCCATTTATAAAGCAAGAATAAGTTGATCGTGCCTAAAGAAGATAAGGGATAGCAGAAGTCCTGGTGAGAATGAGGTCCCTAGGTAGAACTCACTATAAAAAGGCTGACCCAGTAAATCGAATCATAAGAAAATAAGTCACCAAGAATTTTAAAGATAGGATCTTGTATCGTATAGATTCACGATAAATATTATAAACAATCCTGATGCATGAGTGTATGATAAAGGATGAAGATAAAGTTAAATAAAATAAAATAAACACTAAGGAATCTATCCCGTCGACTCCTACACGGGATAGCTTGTCGAGTTATCACTTTGATAGAGTAAGGGAAGGAAAAGTGAATACAGCAATCAATATTATTTACATCTAATTCATCATAAGCCATATGGATAGAGAGCATAGGACTGGTCTACGCCATTCATTGCAGGCAGTTTATAAGCTCTGTAAAACAAAGATAAATCACACCAATGTCCGCGGAATACTGAGGAGCCTGTCATGCAGGAACCAAAAATTGCGTGAATGTGCTATGCTCGGAGAAAGCTCCAAGAATATCTTATCCTTTTTTTATTTACAAGAGTAATAGTACGTTAAATATGAATAAATTGTTGTAGAGTAGGTCAGATACACTACTATTTGACGAATGGAGGCGTTTAGCTATTAAATGATTGTCTTAGGTACCGAATCTTACGTATCAAATAATAGTTATTTAATAAAGCTAGGCACGTATTACGTTTTATTATTAACAATGATTGAGAGATAAGAGATAATAACGGTATAGTCAGTTATCATTAAATATTCTTCAAAATCCATGCCTGTTATTCCATATAATAACTAGGACTAACCGAAGTAAAAAATAAAATAATAGGTACTAATACGAAAGACTAGTAATTGTCATAGAGTAAAGATTGATAAACTGCGAAATATAAAAACACATTGTAAAATAGTAAATATAGAAAAAAGTGATTGGTAAGTGATAAGTGTATTGTGAGGAATATAAAATAGAGTATTAGTAGATACCACTGGAACGGTGGCAGAATAGCAAAATAGTAAGAAATGTAGAATGAAGAAAGGGTGAAATATGTGAAATTAGGGCGTAGAAGAGACGACAAGAGCTTGTATTAGAACGGAGAGAAAATAGGTGAAGTGAGTCTACGGAATATATAATACGTATAGTTATATGACTAACGGATGTATGGAGGATGTGGTAAGAAAGATCATTGCTCCGAAACGGTTGGAAGTATGTATACCAAGGTATTAAGTGATAATAGTGACCGCACAAACCCTGATCTAGCTATGTCTGAGGCAAACTTCAGGTAGTAAGAGTAATTATAGCGTCTATGTGATATCAAATACGTAATTACATACACTGTGACAGAACTAAGGGTGATGAAAAATCATCAAGAGAACAGAGGCCATAGCTGAATACTGAAGTGAAATCTGCAGGTGAACAGAGATAATAGATTCACGTCTACAGCCATACATACCAGGGATGATAAACAGGTGTTAACCCTATTTATGAATCACCGCACAAGCATAATAAACGCACAGAATTTCTAATTCCCAGTCAATGAGTCTAACTATAAAACTGATACTCGGCGAGAGTAAATTTTTTAACTTGGATCTGAGCCTCTCAGCCCGAGAGAGCAAACTGAACCATATTTACATAATCTGTAGAGGACATTCAGAGCGTCTTCATCGTTATCATCGCGTTCCTGCCTCCTGTAGTAGTTTAGGATGGCCAAAGGTCGAGTACGGTATATACCGGTTTATGATCTGAGGAAACTAAAACGAAGTGAGCCAGAGGAGATATAGGCCGCGAATGTAATCACCAGGGAGTGGAAAAGGTTCTCTCGGCTCTAGGTGGACGGGATCGAGGAAGAGTGACCTTCCTATCTCTCCTCACCTTCGCATGAGTCCAACCCAATACTCTCAAGAGGCCCCCTAATTCTTGAGTCAATCGAAACTGATTACTCGACATTCGTCTGCATCAATTTTTTTTTTTATTTTTATTTATTTTTTTATAATTTCATTATCATTTCACTCTATCAGTGCCCCAGGTCTCATTACTTCTGGCGTGTTCATACGTGTCACATTTGCCAGAAAGTATCTACATGTACTAATCTTGGGTCTCCGCGTGTTTGTGCACAATACTATATTAAAGAGAGTCATGGTGACCCCTGGCCCGCTTTTTTCATGGAAAATGTGCAAGCCTTGTTAAAGAAAATGATTATAAGAATCAGTCTATTAACGCGATAAAGGTTTAATAAAGACCAAAAATCAGGTAACACATATATGTTTTATGATATCCCCAACGTGCGGAAATGACCTGGAAATATGGAAATAAATGAGCGTGAAGGGAAAGAAAGAATATAGAAGGAAGGAAAGATAGGGAGCTGAAAGTCAAGTAGAGGTGCAGCTCTAATAGACTGAGTATCGCGAGAAATAGCGATAAAAGCAAGAAATTACAACCTTATAGGTAGTTACATAATACCAAGTGAATTGATTATAAAATAATAGATAAATTATGCTATGCGATAATGAAATATTGCCCAAAATATCAACTTATAAATATAAAATAAAAATAATAATTTTTATTAATTTATTAAATTACTTATTTGATATATAATGTAGTGAGTGTATCAAATATGAGGTTTCCTTACCGTGACAACACTATTAAATAGTATAAAGAATGAATAGAGAGCATAATACTCTCTCACAGTGTTTGAAACAGTGCTTCACTTCTTCAACGTAACATACGGGGGGTGTTAGAGTAAATTAATAATAATTAAATATAAAATTTGTTTTTACTGCAATGAAAAGATTAAAACAAGATTTAAGTAAATACAAAAACCTAAAATTTCATGACACTCAGAGAAAACGCGAGCCATGCCGCTCACATGAAACCATATAATAATTTATATATATTTTATATAATATTAAAGAATTATTAAATAATTATTAAAAAATAAATTAAATAATTATAATAAATAAATATAATTAATAATTTAAAATTGGATAATAAATATTATTAAAAAATAATAAATAATTAAATTAAATGCTAATAGATTTAAAAAAAAATTGTTTGCCACAATTGAAAATATAATTAATTAATATAATATATATATATATAAAACCAAATGTTAAATTATAAAACAAGTAAGTGGTCTGTATGGTATAACTAATGACATCATAATGTGTGTGTTGATGTCCTGAAGTAGTGTTGTGATGGGTTGGTGTTGCGATGCGAGAGTGATGTTCGTGCTTGTGTGGGTGATTCTGTAAATGTCTGCCACGCGACATAACAGCATTAGGGTAAGGACCTTATCTAGAAACCTTGTCTCCGACTGCGCACTTCATACTATGCGAGGAAGGGCTAGCATTTAACGATGGAGGGCGTGTAATATGTGATTTTGATGCCCTAGAGAGAGTATCCGGACCTTCCTAGCTTCATGCAATACACCATTTTCAGCATATTAAAGAGAAATGGCATCAATATCATCTCCTCTGCGAAACAACCACAATCAAGTGAGTACGTTTAAGAATACCAATCTAACTACGTTATAGATCACACGACACCAAAGCTTGGATATATAAAAAAAGAACACATATTATTTCTTTTGTTTGGTTAATTAATCCTTTTATAATGTTTTGGTTACTATGTATTTTTCGTTTGATTGAATAAAATCTCTTAAATTTTATCTGACAAGCTAAAACACAGAAAATCAATGGAGAATACAAGCTAGACTTCTTGATGTTCACAGTTGCGCAACCTCTATATTTTCCGTTCATACTATCTTTACTTTGTGAGGATCATGTTCTATTCACTCTCTCGTAGCTAGGTTTTGGGATTTGAGATCCGCTATCATTCTTTAATTATTAAGTTTTATTTGTATTGAATTGTTTTGTATTGTTCTTTACACTGATTATTTTGCATTTATACTTCATAAATAATGTTATACTTTATTTTGTATAAGTCTTATCATTGTATTATCAACCATGAAAATGGGAAGTTGCTGTTTTTTACCGACAACTAGTCGGATAATTAAAAATATATTCATTTTAAATGTTTTTAAGGAATGTTTGTTGGACCTGCTATAATAAAATATAATATATTATATATATAAAATAATATAATATATATAATAATAAATATAAATAATAAATAATATATAATTATAAAATATATATAATATATAATATATATATAATAATATATATGAATAATAATTTATATATAAGAATAAGTTCAAATTTCATATATATAGAATAATATATATATATATATAAATATAATATTATAAAATATAATATAATTATATAATATATATATAAAAAATATAAATATATATAAAAATATATATAATATATAAACTAATATATATATAATAATAATATATTATAATAATATATATATAAATTATAAATATTATATATAATAAATATATAATTAATAATATATATAATAAATTAAATATAATATATATAATATAATTATAATATATAATATATAATTAATATAAAATAAATATATAAATATATAAAATATAATAATAATAAAAATATATAATATATATAAATATAATATATATATATATATATATATATATAATAAATAATATCAATATACTAATAATATAATATATATATATAAAATATATATATGATACATAATATAAAGAAATATATATGAATTATATATAGAAAATATATATAGATGAACTTCTAAAATCCATAATCATAAATCCAAATATACAAATATAATAACTAATATAACATTATAATAATATATAATATAATATATATATATAATAAATATAAAATAATATACTATATAAATTATATATATATATTATCTTCCTCTATCCTTAGATTGGGGGTGAGGTGCGTAGAATACACCGAAACAGTAAATTTAATAGAAAAAACATGACAAGCAAGTCTTTAAGGTTTAATAGTGGTGTCTTATTGAGGAGTGTCATTTTTGGTTGAAATTTTGTCATTAATTTGAGAGTCGAGGATCAAGTCCTCAGTAGAAATTTCCTGTGGGTAAAGGTTATAAACATGTCTTTTGGACTGATATCCCTGTCCTGTTTGTACAGTCACACGTCTTATAATTCCTTCTTCATCAGGATGAAAATCAATAATTCTTGCTAACTTCCAAAAACATTTTGGAAGCTTACTTGATTCATTAAGCAAAGACAATCCCTCAATTTTAGATGTTTTAGCGATTAGTTTGCAATGCTTTTCTCTCTTTCTCGTAAACCGAAGGTATATTCATCTCTCCATTTATTTTTTATTACCTTTAATTGATGGGATAGAGTTTTAAAGATTTTTATAATAGATTTTTGATCATAAGAGTATAATCTGGATCTGCAATTTTCCCTACATTAGTAGAAGAAACTTGGACTTCAGAAATGGTTAAAAAGTTAGATTTTATAATATCCTGACCAAATATTAGCTTAAATGGGGTAATTAAATCAAAAGAAGGATCTTGTTTTGAGCTAGCATAAGTTGATGGACGGGTTTAATACCCGTATTATTTCCTTCACTGTAGTGGAGAAATTACTTAGAGAGATTGATCTATCCTAAAGGAAGGTAAACAAAGATTTTCTTATTTAACCCCACAATTCTATCTGCTACTCCTAGAGTTGTAGGAGAATAGCTAGCTGTGAATTGCCAAGTTATACCATTTTGTTGCAAATAATTTTGTACTTTAGATTTATGAAACCAATTACTTAAATAGCTACTAGCCTTTTTAAAAAGTGAACAGGTTATCAGAGATTATTTTCTTTGGTTTTGAATATGTAGTGCAATGGTGATAAAGTTATTTTAAAAATGTCTCTGTTATAATATCATAAACCATAGGCGGCAGACAAACCTGCCTTTTAGCTTTATTATGATTTTCAATTATTATTATTAATTTAGAAATATGACATTTCGGCAGCAAAACGAGGAAACTTACATTATGAGTTATAGTTCTAGCATGCCTGTACCTTCCCATTGTACGAATAATGCTATTGTCATTAATGAATAATTTTAGACCCTTTTGAAGATTGGTTAGAACCTCAATGGGTCTACATTTTTTAAATTTATTAAATTTTTAATTCTTGGGGAAAAGCATTTCTTTTGGAAATACTTTATCCAAAACTCAGTAGCAACTCTATTGTATGAATTATTAGATCTTATTTTATCTATACGTTGTTCAATGGAAAGGTCAGGCTGATGATTATATTTAATAGTTTTAAAATATTTCAGAATATTAATAAACCCGATAACATAACTAGTTAATCTAAGTATTTTGTTACTATATGAGAATCTTTCAATATTGAATAAGGGTTCAGTATGACTTTCAACTTTGGGGTTCATGTAAATCCTTAGCCATTTGAAGTAAGAAGTTAATGCTAACTTTTGAATTGAAGTTTACAAGAATATTATTAGGGTGGGCCTTTGGATCTTTAAGAAATGAAGGACCAATTATGTAAATTTGTTTATACTTACCTTAAAAAAATTCTTGGTGTTAAGGTTTCCAGTTAGTAAATCAGCAGCGTTATTACACCAGATACATAGTCTTAAACTTATACCAAAGGGAAAGCAACAACAAAAACTAGTTTTTAATTCCTGAACCAGATTGCTGACGAATACAAGTTTAAATTTAAAGTCCTTTTGATTCAACCAGTTTGCGCAAACCAAAGAATCAGTTAAAATAGAAGTTTTAAAAAAGATAATTTTTGTGTTTCAATTAAATATTAAATTATATTAGCGCCGAAACAAATGGCTAACAACTAGAGTTGACAAATTGAATAATTTTTACATTTCGGACTAATTCTTGACATGGGATACATAAATTTAGAGTTTTCGTTAATTATTAAGAAGATAACATAATACCATACCAAACTTTGCTAGCATCACAAAATATATGTAATACGTACAAATCAAAATCAATACCAGACTCAGTAAATGTTATTTTAGGAAGGTTGGGTTTTTAACTTTAGAGAAATATTTACAGATCATTTTCCAATCTTCCATTAATATTATGGAGATTTCTTCATCCCTTGAAGGATTTTCACTTACCAGGTTTTGCATTAAGAGATTAAGTTTAAAAGCCAAAGGAGCAATAAAGCCTACAAGATCAATTATTCTTTCAACATCACTCAAAATCTCCCTTCTAGTTTTACACTTATTATCTAAGTGACTTTCCTTTAAGGATATTAAATCTTCTTTCCTATTCCACCAGTTACCTAGTAGTTTAGTGAAAAGAGGATTTTCAGAAGAGTCAAACCTGAGTTTGTAAACATTAATTCTGCTTCTGGAGAGTTAGAAGCCCATTCATAAAGTTGAAGGCCATAAGGATCAAGATAATTAATTGTGGTTTGAAAATGTAACCTAATTTTTTTAAAATGTCATTATTTACCATACAGTTATCAATATATATAAACGATTCGAAAAATAGTCTACTAATTCAGATTGCTTTGATTCTAAAATTGCTTTAATTGACTCTTGTAAATGAAATATAGTTTTATTACCAAATTTTACTCTATTATACCTGAGACACATTGAATTACTTTTAGTTAAAGGTTTTGATGTCCCTAATCCATAAAAATTTATGAGCATCTTTGACATCCTCTTTAGAAAGATGTAACATTGAAAAATCTTTTTCTATGTCAGCAATTGCTAAGTATTTACGGTGTCTTATAAATATAAACAACCTAGCATGATGAGGCAACAAGGATGGACAGTTATCAATTACACCATTTGAAGCTTTATCATCTTCATATTTTTTAACAGATGGTTTTATCACAAATCTAATTTTAGTAGTTTGAACATTATTTCCAATTGCCGCAAAGTGAAGAAGAAACTAGTCCTTTTAATGATCTATTTTTTCAATAGTAATCTCATAAAGGATTCTTTCATTTAAATGCAAGTGAAAAATATTCTGATAGTCATTTAATAAATTATTACTTTTTATTTTCACAACAAGAGAATTAAACGGTAAGGTTGGACTTTCTTTTCGAACTTTCGTCATATTCTTCTACTACTTTTTTTGTTTCCAGCGCACCTTACTCCAGTCTGAGGAAGAAGGTGGGTGATGATGATGATAATGATGATGATGATGATGATGATGATGATGATGATGATGATGATGATGATGATGATGATGTTGAAATATATATATATATATATAATATATATATATATATATATTATATATATATATATATATCACATAATATATATATATATATAATATATATATGATATAAATATATAAAAAATATATATAATATATATATATATATATATATATATATATATATATATATATATATATATATATATATATATATATATATATATATATATATATATATATATATATATATATATATATATATAGTATATAATATAATATATATATATATATATATATATAATATATATATATATATATTATATATATATATTTTCAGAATATGTAAGATGTTTTTGGGAGGAGTGAATGTTATGGAATCAATATTTTCCGGAAATGCAGTTAGAGTTAAACTTCGCTCGAAAGTTGACACTCATAACATGCCGACTTCCATCGCCATCGAACAATACTTTCAAGACATAAGATTGAGAAAATATGTTGTTTTGGATCCTTTTAATTATTTACAAGGATATAGAAAGGCTTTGAAACTCACTCAAGAAACTTATTTCATGAAAGCTCAGGTAAGAAATATCTTATCAGGTTGGGATTTAACAAACTTCATTAAAGTTTACTTAGCAAATAGGAGTTAAATTAATTTTAGTTTGAGCTTTATCACATATTTCATTAATACTTAAGAAAATGGAAGTCAATTTATATTTGAATAATAGAGAGAAGGTAAAGAAGTTTGGTTGTGAAATTAAAACTGTTCCAAACAAACTGAGATCTTTGTAGCATAGAGATCGCTATTGATAATGGAGAAAGCAGAGATTTCTTCTTATAATGTTCGTAACGTAATAGTCTGACTAGTAGCTAAATTTATTTTTTTGTGGGATGTGGAATTTAACGAGTCGGTGAACATTCGCTCCCAAAAACAATATTAAAATAATAAGAAAAGAAAATTGAAGTAACATGCCATGGGTAAAGTAAAAATACAAATTATTTACTGGAGTAAAAAAATTTGTCAAGGATAAAAGACATAAAGTATGAGTCATTGTGAATTTGGTTATAAGAAGAATAAATAATAAGAAATAATACTATTCCATGTATTTTGCAGCAAAATGGTTTTAATTCATAATTGGTTTAGGTAAGGATGAAGTATAAGAAATTAAGAAATTAGAAACAAAATAAAATTTTCATGAACATTTGTGTGTGACACACCCACCTTCCCCCTATATATATATAATATATATAATTAATATATATATATATATATATTCTAAATATGTAAATTCTATATCCATATGCTTGCCATAGATAAACACATATATATATATATATATATAGTATATATATATATATTATAGTATATTATATAAATATATATATTATATTATATATATATATATATATATATTATAGAGGTGGGCACCGACTCCGTTACTAAAGGAATTAGTTTTTTGAGTATATATATATATATATAATATATATATATATATATACCTCACCCAGTATATATATATATATTATATATATATATATATATATATATATATATATATATATATATATATATATATATTATGCTGAAAT
>JABUQX010087139.1:5000-7500 GCA_015478945.1 Trachelipus rathkii
TTCCCTACAACACTCAATAAACTAATTACCCTATAATACAGTTACCTTTTCCCCCTTACCCTTATATAAAGGTACTAATATTGACCTCCTCCAATCCCTCGGAACTATACCCTCCATAAACGTTTTGTTATACTACTTCCAAATCCAATGAATCACCATCTCGCCTCTCTCTCTCTCTCTCTCTCTCTCTCTCTCTCTCTCTCTCTCTCTCTCTCTCTCTCTCTATATATATATATATATATATATATATATATATATATATATATATATATATATATATATATATATATATATATATATATATATATATATATATATATATATATATAATATGTTTTTTTGTGGTGTATCTGAAGAGAGAGTGTGAGAGGATTGAGAGAAAAGGGTGTGTAAAAGGATGGGTTTGAAAGTAGACGTAGATAAAAAAAAAATGGTTACGAGTGAGGACAGTCCTCAGTGTGAAGTTATGCTAGATGGTGAGCAGCTGGAACAAGTGACTGAGTTTAAATATTTAGGATATATATATGTTGGACGAAAAGGGAACGGATGATGCCGAGTGTAGTAGGTAAGTTGTGAATTGCAGGAAGGAGGCTGGTGCAATTAAATCCTTGGTGGATGTAAAGAGACTAAGTTTTGAGTGCGCTAGTGTCTTGCGTGATGGTAAGTTGTTACCTGTGTTAATGTATAGTAGTGAGACCATGGTCTGGAATAAGAGGTATAGATCTAAAGTACAATGTGTTCAGATGGACAATCTTAGGGGCGTGTTAGGTGTGAGAAGAATTGATAAAATGAGGAATGAACGTATTACAGAGTTGTATGGTATGAAAAAGGGATAAATGAGAGAATAAATGAAAGTATGTTTAGATGGTTTGGTCATGTGGAAAGAATGGATGAAAGTCGGTTGGTTAAGTGGATGTATAGTGGTGAGTGTGTTGGGAATCGACTGGCTGGGAGACCGAAGAAAAAGTGGATTGAGTCAGCAAAAGAATGTCTGGAGGAGTGAAATGTGAGTTTGGCAGGGGCGAAAAAAGTGCATAATAGGAGTAAATGGCAGGGTTTTGTGAGGGTGTATGGTTGTGGCCCACCTGGGCCAAGGGATGAACCCCACATTGGCGAGATGCCATAGTGAGGGTCCGTCGCGGTCCCGTGAACCTCTAGGGTGGATTTTCTGTGCGGCGAGTTCCCACTAATAGGTATAAAAGGGAGGTAAGGCTGGGCTTTCTTTTCGACTTGTGTCATATTCTTCTACTACTTTTCTGTTTCTGGTACATGTTACGCACCTTACCCCCAGTCTTGGGGAAAAAAAGGTGGTTGATGATGATGATGATATATATATATATATATATATATATATATATATATATATATATATATATATATATATATATATATATATATATATATATATATATATATATATTTATATATATATATATATATATATATATATATATATATATATATATATATATATATATATATATATATATATATATATATATATATATATATATATATATATATATATATATATATATACAGTATATATATATATATATATATATATATATATATATATATATATATATATATATATATATATATATATATATATATATATATATGACATACTTTACATTCATAAATGGAAATTTATTTAGAAAACATTTATAAAAATATCAATACGTAGGAAAATGATAAAAAGAAAAAAATATTGGCAAGTTAAAAATGCCAAAAGTACTTGCAAGTACCAAGCACAAGTACCAAGTACAAAAGGCTCAAGTACAAGTACAAGTACAAGTACAGTGGTTTTAGAAACTGCAAGTACAAGTACAAGTACAAGTACTCCAAAAATGTACTTAAGTACAAGTACAAGTACAAGTACAAGTACAAGTACAAGTACAAGTACTTGAACCCAACCCTGATATATATATATATATATATATATATATATATATATATATATATATATATATATATATATATATATATATATATATATATATATATATATATTATATATATATATATATATATAAATATTATTATTATAATTATTATTATAATTATTATAATTATTATTATAATTATTATAATTATTATTATAATTATTATATAAATCTGGATTTAATGTTATATAGACTTGAATTAAAAGATCCATCCTCTCAGATCTTTGCGTGGATCTGTGGGCTAAATGTCCTGGACTTGCCAGAGTGGTAGGGGATCGAGTTCTACCTGGGTTCATTCCTGGGTTTATATTTTGAAATATCAAAGCCTCAGACAGGTAAAGACGGCATGTCTTGAGTCAGTAAGGACGGCTAAGAGCAGATGAAAAGGGACGGTGGAAAGTCGTGAGTCATGACCGGGTGTGTGTGTGTGTGTGTGTGTGTGTGTGTGTGTGTGTGTGTAGGTGTAGGTGTGTGCTCAAGTTAGGATAGATACATACATGCGTTCAAGTTAGAATAGATACATACATGCGTTCAAGTTAGAATAGATACAT
>JABUQX010087139.1:20000-25000 GCA_015478945.1 Trachelipus rathkii
TACTTTAAGGTTCTAAATTTGTATGTCGGAAATATTTTAAGAAAAAGAGTAGGAATAGAAAAGTTGAAAATTTTTTTTTATCAATAAAAACAAAAGTTTTACAACTATATGACAACATAATATTCGTATATTATAGAACAAAATATAGTTTGAATTTCATTAAAAACGTCAATTTAAGGACATCTAAAGCGACTAAATTAAGTGAAATTACTTTTTGTTTATCTGAAATAGTGCATATTACATGAATTACACATTAGTTTTCAAATACTGACATATACATGTTTAAAAATCTCAATTTTAAGTATTACCAAACAATTTAATTTGAAAGGTTGAAATTTAGGAAAATGCGTACAGGTTTAAGAAGTTCTAAAATTTGTAATTGGAAAAAATTTTATTTTTTGCCAACAGTTTTTCAGCTAAAATTTTAGAAGCTTAAATAATTTATATTTTAGATTAAAACAGGATTGTTTTTCTACAACTAAATTGATATGATTTGGGATAATTTATAAACAAATATATTGAACGATTTCCATTAAAAAAACGTCTATTATTAAGACGTCCTCAACACTATTATAAAATCACTTTTGATTTTTTTGAAATTCGCAAATATTCATGGAAAACACTGTATATCTTTTCAATGCTAAGAATACCGCTTACAGAACTTTTACTAAATCTCTAAAGAGAATGTGTAACAAATATAAATTTCAACATGTTAAGCAACATCAAAAATTCATTTAAACTATATTAAAGATGTATTAAGAATATAATGAATAATGTGAAAATTGAATGTCTTTTTCGTATGTATATACAATATTATAGATAGTTAAAAATCTTATAAATTAAATACAGGTTTTATGGATTTGAACTTGAAATAGCTTTGTTATATTTATATAAAAAAATATTGAACTTTCAATTATAAATAGAACGTCCAAAATTTAAGGAACAACCTAAAAACAATCTAAATTCTCGCTTTTCTGCTTAGG
The DNA here is from genome assembly GCA_015478945.1 of Trachelipus rathkii. Taxonomy (NCBI): domain Eukaryota; kingdom Metazoa; phylum Arthropoda; class Malacostraca; order Isopoda; family Trachelipodidae; genus Trachelipus; species Trachelipus rathkii. The sequence continues at coordinate 20,984 of JABUQX010087139.1, forward strand.
GATTGAATTGCCATTTCAATGAAACACATTTTTTTTTCAAAATTGCTGAAAATACCGTTGATAACTACAAAATTAGTTGAAGAATATAACGCACAAATAATTTCAAATGTTTGAATTTAGGGGAATTATAAAGACGTACTTTTATGAGATTATCTAATATTTGTATGTTGTGTATAATTTAAGCATCAAAGACGTAATTTTATGAAGCGCTATAAAGATCTGTCTTTTTCTTAAACATGGGTTTTCATCAAGTTATGCAATATATGGTATTATAAAAACAAATAGTTGAACCTTTCATATAAAAAACGTCAATATTAGGGAATCCCAAATTATACAAGATTAATTACATCTCTTGTTCTGAGTCTCTTTTTGAAAGTAGTTGCAGATTTCAAATTGATTAACACTCGATGTATCAATTTTATCAAATGATACGGAAAATACCGTTAAAAACCTCAATATAGAAGATCTACCCAAATATGTTAAAATTGGTTGAATATCTAAGGAGATAAATAATATCTTTAACTTTTTAACGCAAGTTCTAAAAAATTTGTAAATTTGATAAATTTTAGAAAAGGCGTAATTTTATAACGTTAAAGTTTTTTTATTATATACAGGTATATTCTCGTCTAATTCCCTATGAAATTATACTTTATTTTATATTGAAAACAAATATTATGAAATTTCATTAAAAAACCGTCAATTTAAGAGGCCTAACATAAAAACATAAATTAATAAAATTACACTTTCAGCTTTTTGAAATTGCATTTCAAGTGAGCAATTTTTTTTTCTCAAGATGTCATAAAAGCGAAACACGATTAAAACAAACTCTAACTTTTTAAGAGTAACAGAATAATTTCAAAATGTTTGACAATTTATGGAGAAACAGAGTACGTTACTTTGAAAGAAGTTCTAAATTCGTAATGTGAAAATTTAAGAAAAAGCGTTATTTTTAGAAAAAAATTGTTAAAATTTTATTATCTATAAAACAGGTTTTTAAACTAAGATATATAAAGAAAGAAAAATGGTATATATATAAAAAATCATAATTATTGTTGATTTCATTAAAAAACGTCAAGTTTAGACACCTAAAACAATTATAAATTCTCTTTTCTGGCTTTTGAAATTGTAATTTCAAAGGAAACAATATTATATAATATTTTATACATATTATGGCTGAATAAATACCGTTTTATAAAAACTCAGTTTAAGGAAGTTTACACCAATCAATATTCAAAATGTTGAAACTTTTAGAAGAATCGGTATTTTAACAGCAGTTTCTTAAATTCCAGGTTTCCTTTGTACCAGGAATCGGTAATTTTAATGGAATAGTTTAAAATTTGTTATTAAAAAGGTTTTCACAACTAAGATTGAATATATTTAATATATATAGCATTCCCTTTATCAAGTTTTTCTTTAAAAAAAAAGGCAAACTTAAGCACAAGTCAAATAAGATTTACGATAAATATCTCTTTCGGCTTTTTGAAATTGCATTTCTCTGAATCATCATAAATTTTATTTTTTCTTTCAACCAGGAAAATCTGCATAACTGTACAGGTTAAACAAGTATTTTACTTGACCTACTACAGATAAAACAAATGGAGAATACCGCGTCATTCCAAAATTATATATTTAATTGTGTTGAAAACAAGTTATAAGACAATTAATATGGTGGTATGATATCAACAGAAATGTTTCTTTAAAAAATTAATAATCTTTGTTACAAAAAAGTTTTCACAACTGATGAAAATTTGGCTTGTGTATAAAAACAAAATATGAAAATTAATCCATTGGACAAACGTCACATTTGTAAGACACAGACCTTAATGCCTTAGTTTGATAAAAGCATTTCTGTCAACCATTTTATTTTTTCAAATGCTGGAAAAACAATAATTTGCAAACGGGTAAAAACTATAAATTTTATATAATTTAAAAACAATTTTAAATTAACTTCAGGTTAGGATTCTGTTAGTGTTAACATTAAGTCTTCTAATTTGTATAGTAGAAATATTTAAAGAAATAAGCGTATTAATTTTGGGAATTGAAAACATTTTAATAATAACGTGTTTGTTCTCAGCTGTCACTGCAAGACTTTGGTTATTTATAGAAAACATCGTTCTATAGACTTTCTTTTTGGAGCCTCTTTTAAGAGTCCCAGGGCAAACAATTAAATAAATTCTCTTTTCCTGCTTTTTGAAATTTGCAATATATAGACGGCACATGAAAACACATTACTTATTTTCAATAAAGTGCTAGAAACAACATCCCTTAAAACCTACAAATCATTTAACGATATTAACATAATTATTGCTAATAATGTTAAATTTAAGAAAAAAATAACCAAACAAAATTCTAAGGTGTTTTTGTAATTTGTAAATGTTTGAATATATAAGTTTTTGCGAATTTACGTCAATTTGAATAGTACTGAAGTATCTAAAATATAATTTCTAACATACTTAAAATCTCAAGAGATTTACTCAGACATAATGACGAAATAATTATGGTAATATAGAATAACAAAAATATCTAGAGAATTCATCTTATACAAAAACGATCAATTTATATGACACCCTTAAACATTTCCTACTAACTAAATAGCCAAATAACGTTTCAAAGCTTATTTTTGAAATAAGGCTCACTCAAATTGAAGACCAAAATTGTATCCTTTTTCACATGCTGAGAATGAGAAAAATACTACGATATTGAACAATACTAAAAATTTTAAGAATTCTGAGCTTCTTCCAAGCTTCTTGAAAGCATCTTTTAGACTTGCCAGACTCTTTATTTCCCAAACATGTGTCTGTGTAATTTCTGACAGTTTTTCAAGCAGATTGTATTCAATGAGCTGATTTGAAGAAAGGAAGAAAGCATGTTAACTGGGACAAAACACATGTTGTCACTAATGGGGAGAGTATTTCCAATAATAGAAATTACAATGTCAATTTTGAAGCTATGGTAATTAAAGTGCCATCACAGTCTGAATGGCTAATTTATTTTCTGACATCAGATTGGATTCTTTTCTTCAGAGCTGACACATGAAAAGTTATCAAAAAAGTAATGTGAATGTTCGAATAATAATAATTATTATTGAGGTAAAATATAAAATGAACTTACTCCCCTTCCAAATACTTCTGTTTGTGTTTTGTGAGGTCTTTAAAAATTTTCTTTATTGCATCCCATTACTTTCTTTCTCACTAATTTTGTCTGAGTGTTACAACCCATTCTTAAACATTAATATGTATATATTTGTATTATGACAAAAAAAAATTAAACACTCCACTCCTTAACAATGATTATAGGTTGTTGAAGCAGACTTAGTTGAATCTTTAATCAAGTCAACAAGAATATTGGCAGTAATAGAATTTGAAAATGAAGGCACAGAAGGCAGTCTTAAAGCCTTACTCATTTATCAGACAGTTCGTGTACCTGTTCGTAGCTCTATCGACTTAATGCTGGATGTGGTTATTCCAGTTAACGGAATTTTAAAATGTGAAGTAGGTAAGTAAATTAATAGTTATGGTTTCTGGTTCAAGCAGAGTTTATGTTTGTAAATATATATTAGATAATTCACAAATTAATTGATTATGTACTAATTTTGTTAATTTCTTTTTAATTAGTAGTTTATTATATTTACTTATTAGTTTAAAAAATAATCACTTATAACTCCTTTTATTCAGGATTTTATTTTAACTTCTATAATTTGCGAAGGATGTTAAAAGTCATTTAAAATGTTTAACTTTAGTTTGAAACTGAAATTTAAGCAGGTTAAAAAAATGACATATCAATCATGATGAATTGATTATGATTGATTTAATGATTAATGGGTTAACAAAAACATAAAAAAAAAAAAAAAAGGTTTATTTATATAAAATAATGAAATTTTGAAATATGTAAATGTGAGTTCTCTTAAAATTGGAATTGATATTGCTCAATGCCAGAATTATTTAAAAAAAAAAAGTCTGGAAGATATATTACCAGCCCCTACTCTTTAGGTAATATACCTACATTCAGATGGCAATA
>JABUQX010087139.1:27500-30000 GCA_015478945.1 Trachelipus rathkii
ATGAGAGAATAAATGAAAAGTATGTTGAGATGCGTTTGGGTCATGTGGAAAGGATGAATGATAGTAGGTTTGGTTAAGCGGTGTATAGTGGTGAGTGTGGTTGGGAACCGACCGGCTGAGAGACCGAAGAAAGAGTGGATGAGTCGGTGAACGAATTTCTGAAGGAGAGAAATGTGAGTTTGGCAGAGCGAGAATAAAAAGGTGCATGCATAGGAGGAGAATGGCGGAGGTTTTGTATGGGGCATGGTTGTGGCCCACCTTGGCCAGGGGATGAACCCTTACATTGACGATTTACCATATTGAGGGTCCGTCGCGGTCCCATGATGCTCTTGGGTGGATTTTCGTTGTCTGACGAGCTCTTCACTAATTAATGGTACAGAGGGGGCGTAAGGCTGGGCTTTCTTTTCGACGTTTGTCATGTTCTCTACTGCTTTTCTTTTCCGATGTTCGTTGTCAGCACCTTACCCCCCAATCTTGGCAAGAGGAAGCGTGAAGAAAGAAAAGAAATAAATATGATATATATATATATATATATATATATATATAATATATTATATATATATATATATATATATATATAATATATATAATATAATATATATATATATATATATAAGATATATACGTATATAATATATATATATAATATATACTATATATATATATATTATATTATATATATATATATATATAGTATAATATATATTAGATATATATATATGATATATATATTATATATATATATATATATATATATATATATATATTTTGGGATGAGGTCATTAGTAAGGAAGAGGTAATGGGTAGAGTGACAAAGTTGAAGATTGGTAAATCAGCAGGTATAGATGAAATTACTGGTGAAATGATCAAGAACAGAGGCGAGATGGTGATTGAATGGATTTGGAAGTTGTGTAACAAAGCGTTTATGGATTGTATAGTTCCTAGGGATTAGATGAGAGCAGTAATAGGACCCTTATGTAAGGGTAAGGGGGATAATGGTAACTTAGGAAATTTGGGGGAATTAGTTTTGTTGAATGTTGTAGGGAACATATATGCTGGTATTTTGGTCGAAAGAGTGTGTCGAGTGACTAATGAACTGATTGGTGAAGAACAAGGTACGTTTAGAATTTGTAGATTATGTGCAAATCAAATCTTTACATTGAAACAAATGATTGAGGAAATGAGGGAGAAGAAGAATAAATTGTATTTAGGTTTTATGGATTTGCAACAGGAGCATGATAGAATTAAGAGGGAAGCTCTATAGCAGGTGTTAGAGATATATGGTGTTGATGGGAAGCATCTGAATGGAATTAAAATTGTTTGACGATAGTGAAGGGTGTGTAGGAATAAATGGAGTCGAAAGTGATTGGTTTAATATTAATAGTGGAGTGAGGCAGATATGTGTTATGTCTCCTTGGTTATTCAATTTGTATATGGATGGGGTTATGAACGAATTAGAGGTGGGGGTGCAGAGGATGATGTTAGAATGATAGAGAATGGAAGAGAGTGGAGGGTGCCCTACCTATTATATGCAGATGATTTGGTTTTGTGTGACGAATCTGAAGAGAGTTTGAGAGGTTTGGCAGGATGTGTAAAAGGATGGGTTAGAAAGTAAACGTAAATAAGAGTAAGGTTATGGCTGTGAGTGAGGGCAGTCCTCAGTGTTAAGTTATGTTAGATGGTAAGCAGCTGGAACAAGTGTCTGAGTTTAAATATTTAGAATATATGTTGGATGATAAGGAAACGTATAATGCAGAGTGTAGTAGGAAAGTTGTGAATGGCCGGAAGGTGACTGGTGCAATTAAATCGTTAGTGGATGTAAAGGGACTAATTCTTGATTGTTATAGCGTCTTACATGTGGGTATGTTGTTACCTGTGTTAATGTATAGTAGTGAGACTATGGTCTGGAATAAGAAGTAGGTATAGATCTAAAGTACAATGTGTTCAGATTAGGGATGTACCGGAACCAGAATTTTTATTTCCGACCGGAACCGGAACTTTCCAGAACCTTGAAAAAGTTCTGCCCGGAAGTTCTGGCCAGAACCGGAACTTTTTGACTTCCGCTACACCTTACATATTCTACTTAAAACTTATCTGATTAACAACTGGAGTCTCTCTAGAAGTATCTGGCATCTTTTCATATCCATACTGTGAGCTCTTAGTTCTGTAAGCCAAAATATGGATAAGCGGATCAATAAATTTATTAAGTAAAATAGGAATATACGGTACTATATAAAGTTCTACAGATCTTCAAAGTTTAAAAAGCTTTTTTCAGAAATGCTTTTTTTAGAAGCGGGTAACGTGTTTGAGGATAAGATATCACGTTTAACTCCACAACATGGAGAGCAACTTATTTTCCTACACCATAACATTTCAATATTCAAATAAATATATACATTTTTAAGTAAGAAAATTATGAAATCTTGTTTAAAATTTTTTTTAAATTTTTGCTTAAACAGTTTAGTTAATATTTTGTTTTGTAGTAGTTTCTACTTTAAAG
>JABUQX010087139.1:35000-43991 GCA_015478945.1 Trachelipus rathkii
TACTCACTCGACGCACTCTTTTCGACCAAATACCAGCAATAGTATCTTCCTACAACACTCAATAAACTTAATTCCCCTATAATTTCTACAGTTCCCCTTTTCTCCCTACCCTTATACAAGGGTACTAATACCGCTCTCCTCCAATCCTTGGAACTATACCCTCCATAAAGCGCTTTATAACACAACTTCCAAATCCAATCATCACCATTCCTCGCCTCCGCTCTTAGATCAATTTCACTAGGTAATTTCATCTAACACATACCTGCAGATTACCATTCTTCAACTTTTCTCACCCTACCCATTAGCTCCTCCTTACTAATTAACCTCATCCCAAAAATAACTATTCCTTCTTGCACAACCATCAAAACCGCACACATTCACTAACACCTCATCATTACTGTAAAATATGTGCAGATTGTTCGAAATGTTTTTCCAACACTCCCCTCACATTCCCAATTTCATCAGTTACAAAAGCATAATCCCCCATCCCTATTCATTCTAAGCAGATTCCCTTTATTCTCATCTTTAACCTTTCGCGCCTTCCTTTCCAGAAGAGCTTCCTTTTTCTTGTATGTCCTCATTCATCCTCCTTCCAAACTGTTCATATTACCTCTTGTTTTTCTCTCTACGTATATCAACCTTTTAGTAATTTCTTTTTTTCTTCCTTAATTAATAATCCAGCAATCTTTCTTTGAATCTTCATCATTTGCTTTTTAGTACATTCACACGCTTCTTTTTTACTTTATACCGCTTTCATCACCTCTTCATTCCAGCCAATTTCGCTGTTAACATTCTTACCTCCTACTTTAGCACACATTCACACACTTCCTTTGCACTACTAACTAATTGCTGTCCTATCATTTGCCCCAGATTGCTCAGTATCAACTTTGTTCACATTCAAAACCGTTTACTAGCGAGCACGCTCTTAACATTACTTTATTCCTTATATCTTGCACACTTAACTTCTCACTCTGAATTTTACCTACTTCCCTTTCGTATCACCTTCCTCTCCATGCAAGCCCCCAACTAACTTAATTTTACATAGACAACATAATGATGCCGATAATCCCATTCCTAAACCCTAACTGATTTAACAATCCAATTCACATACTTCAACATCTCCTTTCTTCAACCAACATCTAATATTCAAATCATAACTTCACTTCGATAATCCATCCTACCTACACCCAACTCCTAGTATACTTATGGATACTCTTGTGTTTTAAAAAAGTATTAACTTACACACATACCTCTCCTTCACAGAAATCAATCACCTTCCTACCAATTCTCATCTTTCTCCCACCACGCCCAAAAACCAACCTGTTATTATTCCATCCACTTTTTTGATCCACCTATCCAACCATTTAGGTCCCCCAAAACTATCATTCTGAAGCTCCTACTCACCCCAGTCCAAAACATCATTTCAGATTATCCCAAAATAATCGTACTCTCTTCAACGTTTCCCTCAGATGGCCATACGTCACAACCACACACCAACACATACCTTGACCTTTTCAAACTAAATTTAACCATTAGATTTCTAGGACTCACACAATCAAGTCACCATATAGCTTCAAAACCACGGTCACCATCAAAAATTGCTAACTAACCTTCTACTCTCTTCCTGCTCTCATTCTCTTCCACACCCAACGACACACCATGTCATCATCACAACCACTTAATTTTCACCTTTTCCTTATCATCCTTTGTTTCAGTCACAAGCGAGCAAAGTCAAATTTTCCCTTCTAAATACCAATCCATCACGCTCTCTCCTCTTCTCCTCAACATTTATTCCCTCTGAACATCCATGATACCCATACGATTCATATCAATTTCGCCGGAAATAGAAGGATCGTTTACGGCGATCACGACCTTCTCCGAGGCCTGCCATTAGCATTCCTGGCAAGAAATAGATAGGTAGTAAGGCAGCCAACCCCCAACTACACCGCCCCTTAGTTCCGACTTCGTACGACACGCAGGCATACGGATTGTGGAAAATTCTTTCTCCCCCGCACACAGGGATATATATATATACTATATATATATATATATATATATATATATATGATATATATATATATATATATATATATATAATGAAATAGTATTATAAGTATATATTTATATATATATATATATATATATATATATATATATATATATATATCATATAAATATATATATATATATATATATATATATATATAGTACCGATAGTATCGGTATCGGTAGTATCGGCCATTTTTGATGGTATCGGTATCGGTTAAAATGGCCGATACTTTGCCGATACTTCTTACTTTTTGGGTGAAAAATTATGAGAAACTTTTAGATTCAATAATAAATCTAGTTCGATATATATAGCTAGTACCAAGTTATGTTTTTTTTTTTCTCGATTTCCTTTTTAACTTAAATTTTCAGCGTTTCTCCAACTTGGTCTTTAGCGTAAAATTTATCTATTTGGACAGCCATTATTATAATTTATTACATATTTAATCTACCTTTTTTAGTTTGATCAATAGTAATTTTTTTTTTGTTTAAGCAATTTCGTGAGAGCGTGTGAGTGCGTGAGTGTTTTTAAACTTTCTGGATTATTCATATTTTAGATATTTGCTGTAAATAGGGTTTTATCGTTTTAAAATTTAGGTTTTAGAGTACGAATAAATTTTCCTCATTTCTCCTTTGGTTTTTGTCTATTTTTTTTTTCTGTTTTTTTTTTTTTTTTGCTTGTGCGTGTTGCGTTGTGCGTGTGCGCTGTATAGATAGAGATTTGCATAGGCGTGGCTTTCTTTTGACTTTATTACCAACATCCATGGCTTGCACTCTAACTCTGCATCCTATTGGAATACTACTCATCTAACTCTAAACTAATTTATGCGCTTTTGTCTGAGACCCAGAGGCAAGAATTCATCCCTTACAACTCGTTAATATATCCAACTATAACTTATTTATAATTCCCGTTTGAAGGGTGGAGTATGTGCCTATGTAAATTATATAAACATCCATATAACACATATCGAGAATCTCGAATCTCCTAACTTCGATGTTCTGTGGCATTAAAATCTTTCTTCCTTCTACTACAAAAATAATCTTATGCTTAAACTCTCTCTCACTAACAGATACAGATTTTCATGCCCTTTTTTGAAGTACCTTACACTTCTCACAGAACTGTTTATCATCTTCTCATCCAGAATACTGAGTGTCCCCTATTTAGGGGATTTTCAATGTACACAAAACTGAATTGCGGTTTCCTCTCGTACTGATTTAGTTGGGAGGAAACCGAATCATTCAGTATTCTCAACGATCTGGAGCAACTGATAAAATAACCTACACACATTCCCGGAATCGTCCCAACCGATTCTTGAACAAACTTGACCTATGTTTTTTCACCACTAGTTCTTCTCTCTATAATACACCACCTTCGCTCCTATCGGTAAAACTGACCCAAAATTTTATATCACTTAATTTTAATACTTTCTATCCAACATCTACATCCTGCCCTATGCGGTTTTTCTGGCACTTTTGATGCGGGCCGATTGGGGGGCTTGCGTTGCTTCTACGCTAACTAAAATTGGAAGTGACTGATTAGACTCTTAAGACGCTCAGATTCTGTCGATAAAAGTTGGGAACTGTATTGTTAATGGATGAGCAGCGTTCATTCCTTCTGGACTAAATCTTTTACTCCTCAAAATCCATGGTATCGAATCGTTCTGGTTTCCTTGGGCCATTCAGGCTAGAGAACAATGCTTACGGGTGTGGAAAAATTCTGGTTCTCCTATCACTCTTGCCAAGTTTTCATTCAGCTAAGAAATAGTGCAGGGATACTCTTCACGAAGACAAAGCGGACTTTCATGTAAACGAAATTGCGCTGAACTCCTTGGTTCTCCTACTGACAAAATCTTTCTGGGCCTCTTGCCAAAAACATCTTAACAACTTCTGTAAATCATCCTTCCTCCTCTTATTCGCTATGATGATTCTGTTGTTGTAAATACTCCAACTGAAAAGGCCAACATCTCTTGGCTCCCTAATTTTTCTCTAATTCACCCTGGACGTATTCTGTATTCCTCTTTCTCCTCCTTCTCCTCTTAGGTGTCCTATGCCTTTACCTGTCCTTTCATTTGATCGGTGCTAGCTCCATGAAATCTATGAACGTTTAGGAAGGGCGGGTGGCCCGGATGGCATTCCTTCTCCGAAAGTTTGAGGAAGTGTGCTTGCCGTGCGACCCCACCCCTTGTTCACTATATTCTCTATGCCTTAATACTAGCACTTTCCCTCATGTTGAAAGCGAGCATATGTCCAACCTATTTCCGAAAAAAGTGATTGCTGCTCTGATCCTTACCTAACCTATCGACCTATAGCTCTCCACCTTGTATTCTTTCTAAATTCTTTGAAACCCTTCTTCAACTCTCACTTCTTAGATCATCTGGATCTCTTTCCCTTCTTTACTGATTACCAGAGAAGGGCTTTGGTGCTTCGAAGATTTACTGCTATATACTTTCCTGATTTAACAAGATTTATGGTTTTTCCGGCCCCTTAGGAAACTACAGAAGAACTTTGTGTGTTTCCGCTGAACAAAATCCAAAGCATTTGACTGGTAATCGGCACGCGCCCTGCCTCTCCCAGCTCCTCCTTAATGTTTTCCTTCTTCCTCTTTGCTTACTTTGTCTAGCTTTCTTTCAAAATCGCTCAATGCTGTTGTTGGTTGATGGGGCGACTTCTCTTTTTCTGTCAATAGTGGTGTTCCTCAGGGTTCTTGTCTTATCTACTCTATTCCTGCTTTTCATCAATGATATTCTCACCTCACATCTAACTCTATCCACATCATATGTCGATGACTTAACCCTTCATTCTTCAACTACTCCATATCATTCTGCTCTCTCTTTCACTTCTAGAATTGCCTCTCGCCCTTAATCTTTCCGATCTATTCTCGCTGATTCTGGATAGAATTTCAAGGGTTGGGTCGTCTCAACTTGTGAAAATTTAATTCTTAAAAACCCAACTTCTACAAATCTCTCTCATCTAAGACACTTAACTTTTTTTAGTCTCTTTCGACGGTTTCTCGTCTCTCCTGTTGACAAATATAAACATCCTTGGGCCTAACATAAAACAAAAAAAAATGTTTTGAAACGAGACTTTTTTCCTCTTTCTCAGTTGCTCCAGCTATACAGGGTCCTCATCCGCCCTTGTATGGAAGTACTGCTCCAATATCGTGGGGGCGGGACTCTGGTTTCAATCCGGCTTTGGGATAGGGTCGAGTCAAAGGCAAAAAGACTTAAAACTGTCCTGTACTTTCTAGAGTCCACTTGACCCTTTATATTTTGCGGCGCGAATGTTGGAGCTTTTCCCTTTTCATAGGTACTGGTAGAGGCAAGTGCCTCGAGGAACTATCCACTCGCAGTACTACCACCTTTACGACGCCCTCGTGCCACAAGGGTGCTGTGTCGGCACATGATTTTGTGTTGATGTTATAATCTGACTAGTTCGCTGCGGTGCTTTCTTTCTTTCCTGCCACCATCTGTTCTGTGGAATTCTTCTTCCATCATCTGTGTTTCCCACTCAATTTAATCTCCCTCACTTTAAAAGCCTGCGTCTGTGCTTATCTGCGTAATTTGCGTAGATGGATTTTTGAGACGTTCAACACCCACTCCTTGAATAGGGTTCTGCCCGCGAGTGGTGAGCCGCGGTGACAACTGTAAAAAAAATAAATAAATATAAAGGGATAATAGAAATTCCCTTAAGCTAGCTGAAACCCACAAGAATGGCAACCTCCGACGGTGAACCACTATCTAGAATGCATTAAAATAGCATACCCGAGGAACTTGCTCGCTTGACAAAAAAAAAAAAAAAAAAAAACAAAAAAAAAAAGAGACAGAGAAGTGGAAGCCGTCCTTATCTGCAACCCCTGGCAACAGGACTGATAGTGACGATGGTGGCCTTTTTCAGCAATAAACCTACTGAAGATGAAGATTTGGATATGTTAGACTTTGATAAGTTCATGGCCGAAATTGCATTGACATCTCAATCACCTTCAAAGGAACAATCACACCAGGGAACCTCATCGTAAAAACTGAAGAGCAAAGATAATTCAAAATTTGCAGTCTGTGAAAGAGGAGATTAGGCTCTACGAAAACATGAGTTGCTGCTAAGAAATCAGTCTGCATGCGGTGGCAATGAAAAATGGGCCAAGGTTTTCATTAATTAATCACCAGTGGCTTGCAGGCCAAATAATTAATCAGCAGTCCTCCTTCATAACTGTCGAGAAAGAGAGAGAGTATTTATAGTGTAGGTAGGAATGTAAACACCCCATAAAAGGAAACAGTCTCTTGCCAGATACTAGTGAAAGCTTAATGTTTTGCATCACAATTTGTTGTGAATTTTGAATTTGAGTATTGAATTAATATCTATCTTAAAAGGAGTATTTTATGTATGTCATGTTTGAGTAATAAGCGTTTTTTATTTAACTTTTTTTCAGCTGATTAATTGAGTCTCTTCTTTCATTATTTTTATCTTTATATTTTTTTTTTTAGTTAAAGATCTCTTTGTAAATTGTAATCATGTTAAAAAACATAAAAGCTAGAGCTAAACTTTGTTAATACTTACTGAAATGGAAATGGATATTTTTTTAAATAAACACAAACATAAAAAATTATTAATATTAATATTTGGAATATTATTCCTAAAGGTAACTATTTTAAAATTTATAAAATAAAATATAGCTTGGCACAAACCAAATATAAAATATAAATGACTAAGTATATTGTTTGTACAGGAAATGCAATCTTGAGTTGCCTAGCAGTGCACAATGTTCTATCTTATTACTGGTGTATTTTATTATATTAATTAAAAGTATCGGTTATCCGGTATCGGTATCGGTATCGGCACCTAAAAAAATAGAGTTATAGGAATCGCTATCGGCCCTCTTTTCTGGTATCGGTAAATCCTAATATTATATATTATATATATTTATAATAATATAAATATATATATATAATATATATATATATATATATATATATATATATATATATATATTATTATATATAATATATATATATATATATAATTATATTATTATATATATATATATATATATAATATATAATTTTTTATATATAGACCTATTACCAATAAAAAGAACCCATTTTTCATTTTTTTGTCTATGACTTAAATTATATAACATCGACTTACAAAATTATTATTAATTGTGGGTAGCCCTAGGATATATAACACAGTAACAATGATTGCTTTTTTAATTTGCATACTTTTGAAATTATTGGGAATTTAAAAAAAAAAAAAAAAAAAAAAAAAAGTGTACACAAAAACAACCCAGTGATGCACAAAAAACCATCCCCAAAACCGCCTCTATAGTCAGAATATAATTTTATTTTGTTTATTTTGGAACTAAAAAGAGATATAATCGTAATCAGAATCGAATTCTACAAGGTTTGCAAACATGCAGAAAGATATCTCATTGTACTACTATATATGCTTATTTCCAAGATTCGGAGCATCCACCTCCGGATCTGACTCAGAATCCTACTCAAATTCTCCTCGACCTTCTGATTCCTCTGGAATCTTCTGTCTTCCTTTCTCTGTTAAGCAATCCCATGCTTTTTTTTTTCCTTTTTTCTCCTTTTTTTTCTGGGACTCCTCCCGGGGTGCTCATGAGAATCCCATAGGAACTTAAAACTCTCAGAATAGAGTTCTACGGGTTTGTAAACATATGAAATGACACCTCATTTGCCCTACTATATGTTTATTTCAAGATTCGACTACGGCTCAGTGCTATGGCTCATGAGCATACTGTCTCTGACTCCTTCTCCAACTCCTTCAAGCTGTTTATTTTTCCACCTAATAACAACTTTATTGGCTCAAGCTATCAACCTCTTCGGGGAGCTCAGGGGCATGAAACCTGGCTCTGACAAGGTGACAACCACCAATGATAAGGGTATCAAGTTTGAGGGATAAATGTCTTTAAGTCCCCTAAAATGAGGGGGAAATGTATTCCTTAAATAAGGCTTATTCCTAGACCCTGTGTATTCAAGGACCTACTAAAAAGATACAGGGTGTTTTTCTTTTGTGTATCAGTTTTGGTTGTTTTTTTAGGTAATATATATATATATATATATAATATATTAATATATATAATATATATCAGTATATATATATATATATATATATATATATATATATATATATGATATATATATTATATATATATATATATATATATATAAACTGGAAAACTCACAAGCAGTAGGACCTGACCCGACTTTATATTTAATATTCATTTCAAACACCTAGGAACCAATGCTATGACAGCCCTAACACAAATATTTAGAGTTGCATGGCAAATCAATACTCGACCACCTTTATGGAAGCATTCACTTATGATACCATTACTAAAGCCAAAGAAACTACCTAATAACCAAGCTTCGTATAGAGCTATGTCATTACTTTCTACAATATTCAAAGCATTTATAAATTTAATCTTTCCTTTATTTCTCCCCCTTATTCATATCTATCAGACTCACAACATGGTTTTTAACAAAAGCACTCTGCCACCACTCTCCTATCCGATCTAATCCAACACATTCTCACAGGTTTTAACCAATTTACCCCTCCCACCCTCGATGTACTCTCCTTGTAGCAATAGACAACAAGGCATTTGTACACTCCTCAGTCACCTTTTAATAGACAGAGTCTTAAATTCTACATAACATACAAAAAGACAAAAAAAAAAATAAGGAAATTTCTTATCACGTCCAACAACAGACTAGAGTCCAATCCAAGACACTACTCCACCCATTCATATAAATTATATAATCGAGTCCCCCAGGGAGCCATTCTTTTACTTACACTCTTTAACCTTTGTGCATGACTTCCCTCATCCCACTTTCCTCTCCATAAAAAATAATAGTATATGTCCTGAATATCAACATATCACAGCTCAAAAATCCCTCTACTCATATTAAGCAATGCAGAAACTGCAAA
>JABUQX010087140.1:0-5000 GCA_015478945.1 Trachelipus rathkii
TGTTATGTTTTTCTAAAGTATGTTCGCATATAAAATACCTCTCCATATGTCTCTTAAGTTGGCAACTCAAGGAATAAGAACGCAAAACTACAATGATCAAATATAAATATAATTTATTAGTTAGGTCTGGTAAAACTAATTGAATGAGTTATATTATCATATATATTATATATAAATTTATATATAATATATAATAATCTGCTATATTTATTTTTATTTTTTATTATAATAAAATATAGTATAATATAATATAGTTATTTTTTTTGGTATTGTTTTTATTTATATATTTTACCTAACAATTAGTTTTAATCATAAGTATAGAAAGTTAGAAATATTATTATATATATTATTAATATTAACAATAAATTAATAATTATATAATTTAATATATAATTTATTTAATTAAAGTAATAATTAAACATGAACATTTATTAGTCATGTACCTTTGAATTCGAATATAAATCGAATAATGGAAAATATTATCTATAATATATAAAATATAGTTATATATTTTATACTATATATAATATATAATCTATATTATATAAAATCTATAAATATAATTTCTATATATATAAAATTGGTGTCTACCTAACCACACTTTATCTAACCTAGACATTAAAAGCTGTACGTATACAAATATCTAGACTCGATCGTCGTGCCAACCTAGACCTAACCTATATGGATGAGTCCGTTGCCTAAAACCTAAAGCCTTTTCCTAAGATGGATTGTCTTTGCGTAAACTACCTAACCTAGATGTTTTAGTCCTTGTTAGTAAAATTAATACTCTTTAGTTTAATAACTAACAACTGTCGCGACTTATTGATAATCTTGCGATACCTCAGAAAATGTTACCAGTCTTTACTCTAGGAAATGATTTTTATATTTGAACCCACAAATTAAAGAAGTGTTTTAAAACATATATATAATATATATCTATTATATATATATATTTATATATATAATATATATAAATATATATCATATATTATATATATATATTATAATATATATATTATATTATATATTATACAAAATATATAGGAGGAAATTTTTAAGATATATTAATTGAAATTTATGTCTTCCCGTCTTAAATTTAAAAATTAGTAATGAAGAACACAATTTAATTTCTGTCGACCAATTTTCATAATGTTAGTATAAGCATAAATTATTTTTAACATTTTCAAATTTCAACTAAATTTAAATATGCACTGACATATCTATTCATCTACAAGTCCTTAAAGACTAGTGAACAAAATTGGGCGATCAAAATAAACATGGAATGGGATTTATAAATAGGTACAGTCGCAACATAAATGAATATTTTGAATATACGTTTTGGACATACGCCAATTTTTTGTCAGCGAAACTTCCGTTGTCATATATATTATATATATATTATAATATATATAATAATATATATATATTATATAATTATATACTATATATTATAATATATATATATAATATATATATATTTATATAATATATTATATATAATTTATATATATATATATCTATTTATATATTATATATATATATATATTATATATAATATATATAAATATATATATACTATATATATAGTCCCGGAATCACACGGTAATAAATTAATGAAGGGAGAAATAATTACCGGGAATACTAACCACTAAGAAATGACGTAAGATTGAAATTGTTATAGACAAGGTAGATTTTTGTCCGCGACCATAAGGAGCAGGCGGAAGGTGAGAGTTAAATCCGATGGAAGGTGGAAATTCGGAAGCCTGTAATAAGAGAAATTGTTGGAAATAACCCCTTGGATAGTAATAAAATAAATAATAACAAAAAAAGTTTATTTCCTTTATTTATATTTAAAAAAGAAGAAATCCAGCTGGTCACAAAAAAAATTTTTTTTTGCTGCCAAAGTATATTTTAATGAATTTATATTATATCTGGGTGTGCTGATTTCGAATGAATTATTTTCCAAGATTGGCTTACGTTTTGAGATAAGGGGTTCCAGATATATATCTACACAAAATATCTTTTTAATGCATATTTTACAGTAATTATCGTTTTTATTTTTTTTAAGGGCTTACCTTATATATACTTATTTTTCCTATTTAGAACACTATATATCTCACGAGACCTGTTTGAATAACCCCGATCGTATTTCTTCTACATCTGTGGTGAATATTCCAGGAGAACCAAAGAAGAAATATTATAACTTTGTGAAAGCAAGCATATCTGCATACTTTGGAATGAAACTCGGAGACAAGATAAGTCTTGGGCTCCCCTATGGTCTGTAAACGTGTGTCGAAAATCTACGTCAGGGGAAAAATGGCACGAAAGGTTAAACTTTGGTGTGCCTATGGTATGCGGAGCCAAAGAATCAACACAGTGACTTGTTATTTTTGTTTGGTTATGTGATAGGTATCCACATTCGTTACAAGAAACAATAAATTGGGTATCCGGATTTGGACATCAGCCAAGGCGCCCCGTACCATCAACGAGTCCCATCCCAGTTGTTCACTACACTCCCAGACCTAGCATTGTCTGATTTAAGAAGATGTCAGGAATTTGATGTGCACAACGTGCGATAGTGTAGTGATATGAAAGAAAGTAACTTGTACTACAGCAACAGTTCTCCCGGAAGAGATAATGATTTAGTACGAGAGTTATAGTCTCTCCAAGAGATTCCTACTTTTTAGCATCTGAAATAATGAAAGAACTGTATCAAGCCGTTGAAAATAACTTTTTTCTGAAAGTGGAGTAGTACTTCCTTCCATAATTCTTGACGCAGAAGAACTATTACTTAGGAACATCCTGACTCCTACTGCCAAAATGGGAGTTCCCTAAATCCGACAGTAGATTGGCGATTGTTCTGGATATTCAACGAGAAGCTGAAGTGTGTTTTATTGTACATGGCAATAGTTATGCATCGATCCAATAGGTCACTCAACAAAACTGAAAGAGAATATGAAAATAGAATGATCTTGCAGAACTTAGATATATATAACACCAGTGTTCATTATGCCGTTGATTTTAAAAGGTCAACATCTACTGGGCAGAAAGCGGATTAACTAGGTACTTGTTTCCATATGCTTGTGGATATAGGGCTAAACGAAGCACCATGGAAAATTGTATGGCCCCTGCTAGGGAAAATTATGACTCGGTGCTCAAATATCAATCAACGACCACATGGTTGACAGGGAAAAATTATTTTCCCCCATTCCCCCACTGACTGATGAAGCAATTGTTAGGGCCCTAGACAAAATGGTGAGTGTTTCAAATATATTTGCAGCTTATTGCAAAGATTTGGCCAAAAAATCAAAGCTGAATTCTTTAGCCGCCCTCACATTCGCCAAATTCATCAAGTGAACATATTTCATAAATTCCAGATTGATATTCGGCCTCTGCCTGAAAGTTTATGCTGGTTGTTCAGAACTTTGGGCAACCATAAATCTCCCAACTATGTAGAACTCGTACAGAAAGTGCTTTCAGACTTCAAAAATTAGCTAATATGAGCATAAAAGTTCCCTTTCTACATAGTCACTTAGATTGGTTCCGGATAATTAGGATGTTATAGTGAGGAACAGGGGGAGAGGTTTATCAAGATATCAAGGTGATGAAGAAAGATACCAGGAGATGGGATACCACATGAGGCAGACTATTTGAGCCTTCAACATGAATTGTCCACATTCTGGCACACAGAACAATCAATAGACGCGATTTGTAATGCATTAATTGTAATTTCATTGTACTGTAATTTTGATATTAGATTTTATCTTACTACTCATTAAACAATTGACTATATACTTCGTGTTTTTTATTGTATTACGTACAACCTAACATAAATTGTGTTATTAATATTTTTGTGACCACCTGTATCTCAAAAAAACTAGAGCATCTAGCAAACCGGAGGTCATATTCGGAATCAGGGAACAAGTTACCTGTAAAATGACCTTCAAAATTTTGCCGCCAAAATCTTTTGTTGCCAGTGAATAACAACTTCGTATGTTTATCGGCTTGAATCGGAGAACCCATACACGAAGTGAATCTTTGGAATTCTTAAACAAAAAATGCAATCAAAATTCGTAGACGATTTGCGGAATTACTAGAGTCAACACGTGGATCGATTTGAGCGAAATCAGGATTTAATTGTTGTTGTGCCTCGTGTTGAAATCTCTACTCAAGTGACCTCGCTTCTTTCGGGACGAGTATTTGAGGATACTTGCAGAGCTCTGACTATCGACATATTTGGTTGCCTGGATGGAAATTGTGAGTCTCGCACTTATTAGAATTTATAAACTGTGAAGTAACTGAGTGAGTATACTGTAAGTAAAGTGATCACGTGGATTTAGTAAAACTTTGAGCATTTTTATATGTTATACTAAATTAATTAAATGATTTTGATTTAAAGTCATCACTTAGTTTCAGTAAAAAATTTTATGTGTGACATTAAACTAACTAAATAATTTGGATTTGAAAATAGTTGAAACGTGACTATTTATGAAGTGCTGTTTAATAATACCGGAAAAGTTACCATAGGATTACTTCGATTAGAGCGGCCTTTCAAGCAGAGAGAGATTTATTAAATTCTTGCATCACTTTCATTATTTACAGAGTTTTGTTTCGTCACGTATTACTCAAAGTTGTGGAACGTTAATTCTAATCTGGATTTTCTTTAGTTCATCTTGATCTATGGTCGAGTTATTAAAGCGTTCTGCAATT
Organism: Trachelipus rathkii; assembly: GCA_015478945.1. Lineage (NCBI taxonomy): Eukaryota > Metazoa > Arthropoda > Malacostraca > Isopoda > Trachelipodidae > Trachelipus > Trachelipus rathkii. The sequence continues at coordinate 4,711 of JABUQX010087140.1, forward strand.
GAGACAACTTTACTGACTGATCTTCAGATGCCAAATCATTTTTAATGGTAAAATACAGTTGTTGACTGACGCAGTATGTGCTATTCAATCCAGGAAGAAGAGGTTCTTTCTTGATATGCCACAAGTACCTCATATGACACAGCGAACATTTTCTACATATAGGTTTCATTTACCATCATTCCAATAAATATGTCACTGGGATATTCACCAGTGTGACGCTCAGTGAGTTGATCAGATCAAACAACATTTTGACGTTTGAAGTCACTGATCTTGAGTGTCTGTACTAACAC
>JABUQX010087140.1:10000-15000 GCA_015478945.1 Trachelipus rathkii
TAGGGGGTAGCTAGTATATATACTATTAGTATATATGGTTATGTGAGCTATATAATTTGTTTTGTGTATGCTGTTGTGTGTTATTGGTTAGTTTTGGTTTTGTTGTAGTTCTGTGCGTTTTAGGTTGGTGGTCGTGTGTTTGCTTAGATATGGGTTGTTGCTGTTGTACTCTGTTGTGTTTGTTTAGCTGTAGTAGGTCTTGATATTTGTATGGATCTTGTGATAGTGTCGCTGTTATAGTGTTGTTCGTTATGTTGATGGGTTGATTGATGTTGGGTTGGTCTGGTGTGTGTGTGGTGGTTGCGGATGTGATAGTTGGGGTGGTGTTGTATGTTTGGTTATTTTATTTGTTGTTCTGGCGTCTGTGGTGAGTTTTTTGGTGTGGTGTTCGTATATTGTTATATTGTTAGTGTAGGTGTGATATGTGTTATGTTTGATGTGTGTTGTTGTGTTTTAGGATTGGTGTTGCTTGGTTGAATGTTCTTGTGCTTTGGGTGTGATTGGTGGTTTGTGTTGGTGATGGTGTTTTGGCGTGTGTGGGTGTGTTGGCGTGTTGTATATTGCTATTGTTACGTGTGATTGGGTATGTTTGTATAGCGGTCGGTACGTTTTATTATAATATATATATTAATAGATATATTATTATATATATATTATATATAGTATATATATTATATAATAAATATTATAATATTATATATATAATATTATAATATATTATATATATTATATATATATTATATTTATATATTATCTAGATAATAGCATAATTAATATATATTAGTATATATAATATATATATAATATGATATATATATATATATATATAGTATATTATTATATATATAATATATATATATATATAATCTATTAATATATAATATATATTATATACATATATATAATATATTATATATAATATATATATATATATATATAGTATATATATATTAGTATATATATATATATATAATATATTATAATATTAAGTAATAGTATATATATATAATATATATATAATTATATATATAATTAAATATATTATATACATATATAGTATATATATAAGTATATATATATTATATACTATATATATATATATTATATATATCAGTACATATATATATATATATATATTATACTATATTTAGTTATATTATATATATATACTTATATAATATATATACCTATAGATATTATTATATATATTATATATTTATATTTATATAATACAATATATTATATTATATATATAATATTATATAGTATTATATATATATATATGATATGATATATATATATATACTATATTATATATGATATTATATATATATATATTATATATATATTAAATATAATATATATATATAAGTATATATATATATTATAGTATATATATATAATATTAATATTATATAATATATTGATCATTATATAGTATATATGTATTATACTATATATATATATATATATATATATATATATATATAATATATATAGTATTTTTATCTATATATTTATTATATATATACTTAGATATTTATATAGATATATATGTTATAGTGATATAAGTTTCGGTGTGGTGTTTGTTTTGAGGTAGTTGTGGATCCGTGTGGTATAATTTTGGTTGTAGTATTTGTTGTGTGTAGTTGCTTTTCTATAGTTTTTTGAGGTATGTATTGGGGTTTTATGTTTTTCGGTTGTTGAGTTTTTGTTATGGGTATTGTGTTGTGTGTGGAGATATTAGGGGTGTGGTTTTTTGTGTGTGCGTTGTTGATGGGTTGGTTTTAGGTTATAGTTGTGGTGTGTTGGTTTGTGTTGTGGTGGTTGGTGTGGTGGTAGGTTAGTTTATGTTATGAGTTGTTTCTGATGTATTGATTTAGGGTTTAGTGGTAGTTTGGGTTGATAGTTTTGGGTGTTGGTGTGTGTTGTGTTGTGTTTTCTATGTGGTATGGGGTCTTTATTTGTGGTATTCTTGATTGTGGCGTTGTGTTCTGTGTTCTTGATGTATGTGGTCGGAGGTTATATGGGAGTCGGGTTGTATGTGGACGTTGTGACCTTGTGGATGTACGATATACTGCTGGTTTGTGATTTGGTTGTAGTTGTCGTGGGATTTGGTTCTTTTTATGTATTATGAGTGTGTATGTGTGGTGTGTTATTGTAATGTGTGTTAGAGTCGGTGTGCGGTGGGTGTGTGTATTGATATTAGTTTATGGTGTTTGTATGGTTGTCAGTCTGGATTTTTTCTTTGTGAGGGTTGGTAGGTTGTGTTATATTGGGTCGTGGGTGGGGCTGTGTTGCGGTAATCTGAGTTTATATGTCATCTCTCTTAGTGTGTTCTGTTGATAGTGTGTAGTGTGTGCTTGGTCGTTTGTTTTGTGGTCTTTGTTACGTTCTGAGTTCTGTTTGTTGTGGTGATAGGTGTTGTGTTTGGGGTTGGTGTTGTTCTTTTTGTTGTTCATTGTTTGGTTGGGATGTTGTGTTGTGGTTTTGTTTGTGTTGGCTGTGCTTGTTGTTTGTTGTTTCGGTGTGTAGGTGTGTGGTGGTGTGTGGTGTGTCGTTGTGGTGTTCGGGGTTGGTGCTGTGCGGTTTGGTTCTTCGGTTTGGTTGTGCCTGGGTGATATCTTCTTTTCGTGTTTGGTACGGGTTATGTGTTCGTGGTGGGGTTGCATGGTTTGGGATGGAGTCGTAGTTGTGGTTGGTTATAGTGGTTTTCTTGTCTCTATTTTAGTGTGTTTTAGTTTTTATATATAGTATATTTTGTGTCGTATATTGTTATTATTTGTTATTTTTTTATATATAGGTTATTATATTATTGTTATTGGTGTGTTGGTTATAAGTGTGTGTGATGTATATTATTGATGTTAGTTTAGATGGTTTATTTTTGTGTGTTTAGTGCGTGTTTATTGTGCTTGGTGTGAATGCTGCTTGTGTTGTTATCTTTGTTGTTGTTATTTGTTTTTTAGCTGTATGGGTGTGTGTTGTTGGCGTGTGTTGATTTAGGTCGGTTTTGGTTGATTGTGTATTTGTTTTGCCTGTGTTTTTGGTTGTTTGTGGTTTATGTTTGTGTTTTGGCAGTGTATTAGGCGTTTAGTTTTTGTGTGTGATTGTTTGTTGTATTTGTAGTATTTGTGTATGTATCAGTCGTGTGTTGTGTTCTTTGAGTGTGTGTTGGGATGTATGGTGTCTAGTTGTTTTGTTGTGTTATTGGTGTCGTGGTCGTGTGTGTTGGGTTGTGTTTACTGGTGACTGCGTTTTGAGTGTTGGTGTGTTGGTCTGTGTGTGTTGTTAGTGGTTTGATTTATTTAGGTAGTTATTATTTTTATTGATAGTTCTGGCTGGTGCTGTGTGTTGTTCGGTGAGCTGTGATTTGAGGATTATAGTATTTTATATATCATATATGTTATATATTTGTTCTTTCGTGGTGTGAGCTTGTGGTTTATCTGTGTTCTATTTGTGAGTCGATGGTGGTAGTTTGATCTTTGATTCGTTAGATTGGAGTCGGTATGAATGGTGTTTATATATTAGTAATTATAGTTGTGGGACCTGTGATGTGGATCTCGGTTGGTCTGTGATGGTCGTGCTACTGGTAGTAGTTGGTTGTTTAGTGCGTCTGTATTTGATGTTGTGGTTTCGCAGTGGTTATTCTGGTGATTATTTTGAGATTTTGTGTGTGGTTGGTTTGGTTGGAGGTGGGCTGGTGGTTGGTTGGATTTATGAGGTTATGTATTTGTGTTTTTGTTTTGTGATTTATTTGTTATTTTCTTGTGTTGTGTGATGAGTAGTGGTTATTGGTGGTGGTTGTATAGTTGGTGGTGTGGTTGTGTAGGTTGTTGGGTTTCTGGTTGTATGATGTGGTGTGTTTGGGGTGTGCGTATCTTTGTGGTGTTTATTGCCTTTTCTGTCTGGGGGTTGTGGTATATGGCGTGTAGTGATGTTGTGGGTTGGGGTTTGTTTTGTGTGGCGTCGTGGACTTATGTGAGTATACTTGTAAGTTGAGGGTGTGGTTTTTGTGTGATTGTTGTCCGCATAAGTTGTGATGTGGTAGGCGTATTGTAGTGGTCTCTTGTAGTGTTCTTGGTTGTTGGTCGTGTGGTGGTCGGTTTGTGGGTTTGGTGTCGTGTTTGCGTGTCCTGTTGCGGCACTCTTGTGCGTGTTCTTGCGTGTGGTGCTGTGCACGCACCGAGTGTATGCCCGTGGCGGTTGTGAGCGTGTTGGGGAGGTTGTGGCTGGTTGTCTGGTGTGTGTTGGGTGTTCTGTTTGGATTGTATGTTAGGGCTGGGGTGGTTATTGATTGTAGTGTTTACCTGCCTGGGTGCATTGTTTTAGGTTCTCTTGGGCTGGTGGCGTGGTTTTTCTCTCTTTATGGTGGTGGGGTGTGGTTGTTGATTTATGTGTTTGTGTTGGCTTTATCTTTACGACTTTTCGCTTTTGTCGTCGGTGCTCTCTGTAGTTTATTCTGGTAGGTCTGGTGGGTTGTTTGGGTGTTGGTCTGCTCGTGGTGTTTCCGTGGGGCTTTAGGTGGTTATGGTCGTTGTTGATATGTTGGATGATGGTTTGGTTGGGTTTGTGCTTATTGTATGGGGTTATGTGTTGTGTGTAAGTGTATTTGTGTGCTGTGGTGTTGTGTGGGTTATGTGTGTTCTGTGTGTCGTGTGAGTGTATTTCTATGTGCTTATGGTTTGGCTTTAGTGGTTGGGTTTGGTTTTGGGTTAGTGTTACGTTTGGGGGTTTTGCTGCTTGTGTTGTCCTGGGGCTGTAGGTTTCTTGGGTTATGCGTGAGGGTTGGTTAGTAGTGTGGTGGTCGGGTGCTGTTGGCGTGAGTAGGCTGTTGGGTGGTGCGTGTTTGTAGGTGTGTGGTTTAATGTTGGGGTGGACGTGTGCTGTTGGTTGTTTTGTCCATCTTAGCTATGTGGGTGTTTTGGTCGGTCTGTGATGTTGGTGTTTGTTTATGGTGTTGTGTGGGTTGTGGTGTGTGTGGTTTTTTGTTGACTGGTGCG
>JABUQX010087142.1:5000-15000 GCA_015478945.1 Trachelipus rathkii
CTCTAGTTGCAAAGTATTTACCTCTTATAAAAAAATTTAAAAAGTTGAAACCATCTGAAAAACGTAAACTAATTAGGGAGGATGAGAAATTCATCCAGTGTGTATGTGAAGTCTGTTTAAATCTTATAAAAGGAAATGTTCCTTTAAACAAGCCTCAGAAGGTAAAGCTACGTCGTTATAGAAACATCATTAAAAAACTCTCCCTCAACATTAAAAATTTGAAAAATAAAAAGAAGTTACTACAGAGAGGAGGAGGAGTATTCCTGCCATTACTCTTCTCCGTTATAGCTCCCCTGATAACTAAGTGGTTGTCCCCATAATGAAGAAGGTTGCTGTACTTCCATATAATGAGTATGAGAAAATGAAGTATAATAATACAGCATCTGTACAGAATTCAGTTCCTCAGATTCATCATTCTCACAACCTCAATATGGACAGTTATTGCCGCACACTGCGCAAAATCCACAATCACAGTTTCATCATTCACAACCCCCATACACGCAAATATTACAGCCCAATGCATTGACATTACAACCTCTTTCACAGCAGCAGCAACAGTTGCACCAACAGAATCCTTATATTGTGAACGACTCATTATCTTTCCAGCAGCCTCTACCTCCTAGCTTATATGATCCTAAAGTTGAACAGATAACCAAATATGAGAAAGAAGTGTTACAGGATATTAAATTCAGACATTAACATCCATGAGAAACGCATCTTATACCAGGATGCCATACAAAAATTGATAGATCTTAAAGACTTGCACCTACATCCATCCCTACGTATCCCGGTAACCGATAATGATGTAGATATACCTAATGAAGTAAAACTTGAAGTGAAAAATGAAGATAAATTTAAAAATATCCTAGAGGAGAGCTTACCTAATAGAGTGCGTAAATCAGGAATAGCTTTATATAATATTTTAAAAGACCAATTAACTTTGAATGAAGCAGGGCAGATCGTAATTGATGATGAAATAGTTAAAGGCTCAAATATTGTGGATTTGATAGCTGATCTCTCACGTAACTGGAAGAAAGGACCTGTAAAAGGATGGAATGATATCAAACAAGAACTTCAGACTATTAATTTCCCCAGAACTTTAATCTTAAATACAAGCCGATTAGCAGACTTAGATAATATCCCCATGACACCTAGGCCTGATTCAAGTCCATCAGGCACTTCTTACGCATCAGATAAATTTAAACGTGTTACCAGAGGCCGACTAAGAAAAACACCTTATAATAGGTCTAGTTGGATTAAATCGTAATTATGTATTATCATATATATTTAGTTGTAATGTTTGTGTATAAATAAATGTTATTTTAAATCTTTTTCTCTTTCTTTTTCCCTTGTGACCTAATATATCACATTTTTGTGTACAAATATATATATATATATATATATATATATATATATATATATATATATATATATATATATATATATATATATATATATATATATATATATTACATATGTGTTTATATATATAAATATGTATATATATATATATATAATATATATATATATATATAAGCTTATTTGTGTCAGTAGACAACATGGAGGCGAAGGAGGTAGTTGATAAGTATTACTACTTCCACACTCCTGAGGAGCCAAATAGTTTTGGAAGGTTTCCACTAGGTTTGCTTTTTAAAGGTATCCTATATTTGAGAAAAAAGAGTTAAAAGCGTATTTGGAGGGTGAAGAGGCATTTACTCTACATAAACCTGTAAGAAAAAAATTTCCTACACGGAAAACCATATCTCCGAAGCTCGATAGCATATGGCAGTTAGATTTATCGGAAATGATTAAATACAGCTCTTATAATGAAGGTTTTCAATATATACTTTTTACAATTGACGTATACTCTAGATACTTGTGGTTGAGGCCAATAAAAGATAAAAGATCAGCTACAGTGGCCGATGCTGTACTTGAAATTATAGAGGACGAGCGGAGAACACCTAAATCATTTTGGACAGATTCAGGAATGGAATTCAAGGGGCGAGAGTTTCAGGAGATGCTCTGGGAGTATGGTATAAGCTATTACAATACATTTTCCGTAAACAAAGCGGCAATAGTTGAAAGAGTCCAACGTACTATTAAAGAACGCATGCGTAGATTTTTACTAAAATGAATACTTTTAAATATATTGATATACTGGACGATCTGGCTTATTCTTATAACAGGTCTTTGATATGAGTATTATGTGTAAGGACTTGGTATACAAAACTGAAATGCGTACCTATGAAGATAAAGTAATAATATCTTTAAGTTCAAAAGTAAATGTAAACCTGCGAGACCGTGATATGTTTTTTCTCGAACGATCACCATGGCAGCGTAAACATATTCGTAGACGTGATGCTGAGTTGGATATACTTCATGATGTCCCTACTATGTTGAAGAGGGTTATACTATCTGTGGAGAATAAACGCATGACTCCACATGAACTAAAAGATGAAGCAGATCGAGTACTGCATTATACATGTACCCCATCCGAGATGCTCAATCATCCAGGTATGGCTTATGTATATAAAAATATAATTGATCATCAATATGTAGGTAATACTAAAGCTCCTTTATTAAGAGTAGTATATTTTCCCAAAGAGAGTAAAGTTATAACATTCCCTAATGTTCATTATCTACCTCTGAATAGATCAAATTTTGACTCTGTACGCGTGCATATAAAAGATGTAGAAGGAAATCCTTTTCCCTTTACACACGGTGCATTGTTATGCAAAGTTCATATTAGAAAGAAACAGATGCAGTAATTACAGCATAATGGAATATATAAGAGGTGTAGTCAGATATATTTTTCATTCATTAACATACTCTCACAGTGTAAAGATAGTATAAGAAAGATACTCCTGTAATAATGGACGAAGAAAGGGTATTCAGGGGAACAAAAATGCAGAGGGGGTATGGCCTTGGTGGATTTTTTGCCAAGCTATGGAGAAGTGCAAGGCCTTTACTCAGGAAAGGCGGGGAATATATAGGTAAAAAAGCTATAAGAACAGGTTTGCATACTATTCAAGATATTGCTGCAGGAAATAATCCTCGTACAGCATTAAAAAGACGTATAGCCGATGTTTCAGATGAGATGTTGGATGATGTTAAGCGTAAAATAAGACGTAAAATGTCAGGACAAGGTCGAGGGAACAAGAAGATTGTCATAAAGAAAAAGACTAAGCGGAAAAAAACTCTAAGGAAAAAATGTATTGATGTATTTGCTATTTAATTACTAACTAATAACTTTTATACGAGCTGTGTATATAAGTAAGGTTTTTACATGAAAATGTTCATTATACGGCCAGAGCTCGCACATGCAAGATGCATTTCCTTCATCCTTCTAGTCCTGATTGCTGTAAGAGTGAATTGGATCTCTTCTCAATGAACCCTACACAGATTAGCGTTAGCGAGTCCAACTTTATCAGTATTAATCCTTTACATTCAATTACCAATACAGATGTTCCTCTAGAGTTCAATATTCCAGGTACTTCTGATCAATACCTAGACCCTTCTAATGTGTTTTTATATGTAAAAACGAAATTGACAAAACCTGATGGTACAGATCTTCCTATCGTGTGATGACCATATAGTATATACAGAATCAAATTTCCTGTATACATGTTTCACCCAGGTTGAAGTCTATCTTAACGGAACTTCACTAGGTGCATCAGCGGCTAATTATCCTTATAGAAGCTATATAGAACATTTGTTAAATTATTCAGACGATGCTAAACAATCTCATCTCAAATCATGTGGTTTTTATAGCTTCAAAGATGAAGCTGCACATATAGATAAAGCAGCTAAAGTCATAAATAATACTTATGAATTTTACGGTCGATTAAATGGCGATATCTTCTCTCAAGAAAGACTCATTCTACCATCTGTAGATACTAGAATCATTTTATCACGGTCAAATCCTAAATTTGCTCTTAAAATAAAAAGTAAACCTACTGCTACAGCTGTATGTCCAGAACCTGTTTTCAAACTGTTGGAGGCTTATCTCTACGTCAGAAAAGTGAAATTATCACCACAGCGTCATTTGGAAATTGAAAATTCACTTTTGAATACTACAGCAAAGTACCCTATTAAGAGAGTTGAAACCAAGATATTTAATTTCACTCAAGGATTATCGAGTATCAATATCCCTAACATTGTGAACGGAAATTTACCACAGAAAGTAATAATAGGGATTGTGGAGCATGAAGCCTACTCCGGGAATTATAAAAAGTCGCCCTATAAATTCACACCTTTCGGACTTAGGGGTATCAGTTTACATGTGAATGGACTGCCTCACGGACGTGATTATGAAATGTTATACAACGGAGACCTATCCCTCTGTACTCGACCTTTTTACGACTTAATAGCCAATACTGTATCATGTAATGATAGCGGGACAGGTTTAAATCTTGAAGAATACGCAAAGAATAGTAATTTATACGCCTATGATCTTACTGCAGACCTTTCAGCTTGTAACGCCTATCATTTAAACATTTTGAGAAAGGGCACCCTAGGACTAAATCTCTCTTTTGGATCGATTCTACAATCACCCATCACTGTAGTGATCTATCTTGAGCATCCTCAACTCATTGAAATTGACAGAGTACGCAACGTACTTTTGAATTATTAAAGATGAATGAAGCGGAAATAAAATCGGTGTTTAAAAATGAACCTCGCTTTTTAGGCGTGTTTGCTATTAACGAAATAAACTCTGTAAAGTTGGAGAAGGATACCTGCCTCATATTCAATACATTGCCTCGTCACATCACCTCAACAGGACATTGGATTTCCGTTTATAGAGCAAAAAACGATACTGTTCACATAATTGATTCTTTGAACTTAAAATTTATATTGAATAATCATTATATTACCTTATTTTTAAAATATAATAATGTAAGCTGTGTAAAAACTATGTCTTACCCTGTTCAACCCTTATATTCCAATTTATGTGGAGTCTATTGTATTTATTTCATTATATGTTTTTTAAATAATGTATGTTTTAATAAACTTGTAAATATATTTGATGCTAAAAATTTGTATGTCAATGATTTTATAGTTTCTGATTATGTAATAAATGCTTTAAAATGAAAAACGCGATTTTACTTCTACTTTGCAACTAGAGCACTCATTATTCAGGTATGTATACAGTTTCTATCTCATAGGGCAGAATGTTGGTACGGAGCAGCACTCTGTGCGTGTTTTTGGGGTGAAGTTCACACATCAAATAACCGTGGGGGATTGAAGTAACCTCTTTATATACTTTTAAGAACTCTTTCCTTTGAAGAGGAAACATTTGAGTTGCCAATACATTAATTTGACTCATGTCTCTTCTCTGTCCAAACAACAGTAAATACTGCGTGTTTAAAGAAACACTTCGCATATGCTTGCTTTGATGAAAAATATTCTGCGTTATGAAAAACACAGAGATATTTAGATGGTGAGAATAAACTGTGAACGCTTCTGCTATTTCCAAATTCAATTTGTGCATTAAATCATCTAATACAATAATTTTGTGGCCTTGTATATTGTCCAGCGATCTAATATCGTATATGCCTTCATGAAATTGAATCACATCTTTATATTCTTTAAATTTTTCCTGATAAACATTATAACACCATATTATTTTTACAGGGGTTTGTTCAAATATCTCCATTTCCTTTAAAATATTTAATAATAGAAAGGTTTTACCACATCCTGTCGGCCCAGCTACAAGACATGTAGCCGGACTTCGGAACGTAAATTTCTCCCACACATCCAATACTCGTCAAGTTAGAAATGAAATAATGAGTTTATTAAAGCAGTAAAAGCAGTAATCAGAACCTACTAAAACCCTTGTGCTTAAGGACACCATCTGAAATTGGATTGTACTGTTTTAACTGTTTTAAGGGTTGTAAAGTATAATGTTTTTAATAAATTTCGTACAATTTTATTAAAATAAAATGTTTAAATAACAGAAACTCTGTGTGTTTTTATTCTTACATTAAAATAAAAAATATTAAAACAAAAATAAAAATAGAAATAATAAATAAAAAGTAATAAAACAAAAATAAAAAATATAAAAGAAAACATAATGTTAATAAATTATATGAGTTAAAACATAAAGCAGAAGTTACAGCAGTAAGCAGAAAGTTTAAAGCAGTAAAGGCAGAAGTAAAGGCAAGTAAGTACAGAAAGTTAAAGCAGTAAAGCAGAAAGTTAAAGCAGTAAAGCAGTAAAACAATAGAGGTGTTACCTAACACCTCTATTGTTTTACTGCTTTACTGCTTTAAGGTATGTAATGTATGTGAGTTAAAGCAGTAAAGCAGAAAGTTAAAGCAGTAAAGCAGAAAGTTAAGCAGTAAGGCAGAAAGTTAAAGAGTAAAACATGAGTTAAAGCAGTAAAGCAGAAGGTTAAAGCAGTAAAGCAGTAAACAAAGGCTACTAATCCCCTAAGGTGTTAGGAATAACAACGCTCTTATTGGTTTTTGCTGCTTTACTGCTTTAACTTTATGTAAAATAAATGTTTTTAATAAAATTTCGTACAATTGTAGTAAAAATGAATGACTCATAGTATATTTGAAACGAAATTCTTTGAATAGTTACATTGATATCATATTTTTCGTTCGCGCAGCGGTAATATTGCGTCGGCGGATGCACGCGGCGGCGGCGGTTACGCGGAAATATTGCGCCTGCGGGCGCACGCGAACGGGCGGGTTAAATTGCGCCCTGCGGGGCACGGAGGCGGGCGGTTTCGCGACCAGTGGTTACCTGCGGACGCCGGACTCGGACTCGGAAACGTTTGCGGACACTGTCTCAACTGTGTAACTCTTTAGATATATATTTTGTCATGCTATAAGTGTTATAAAAATACTAACTCGTAGTAGGAAGCATTCTAGCAGATTGTAATGTACACCATTCGGTTCCTCATACCTTATTACCTAGGGGTAGATACCCATATTAGGGCTATCTAGGCTCAGTGGAGGCTAGAAAAGGCTTGAAAAAAGTGGAACTCAGTTGGCACTATGTGGCACTCACTTGGCACTATGTGGACTCCTTGGGCAACTCATTGGCACTCACTTGGCACTCATTGGCACTCATTGGCACTCACTTGGCACTCACTGGCACTCACCCGGCACTCATAGAATAATCATAGAACACTATTAGAACATCACTAGATAACTTCTTACGGTGATTGGGACCATCAAAAGCCTTCAAGTTTAGTCGTGGGTCAAAATTGAACCCATGGTATGTGCAAGGTCAAAGGCGAAATATCATGGTCAAACAAAATGTAAAGGCCCATCAAAATAGGGTTAAGTCCATAAAGGGAAGACAAAAAATTACCAGTGGGTCCAAAATTTGAGCGCCATGTATTAGTGGCAAGGTTAAAAGCGAATATCATGGTCCAAACAAGGTAAAGACATCAAAAAAATAGGGCTAAGAAGCCCCGCTAGGAGCCCAAAATTACCGTGGTGCCAAAATTGACCCATGGTATATGGCAAGGTCAAGTCCGAAATATCATGGTCAAACAAGGTAAAGACATCAAAAAAATAGGGGCTAAGCCCCTAAAGGAAGCCAAAAATTACCGTGGGCCTCAAAATTGACCCATGGAATACCAAAGGGATGGTCGAAAATTACCGTGGCCAAAATTGACCCCTGGAAGACCAAAGGGTTGGTCGAAAATTAGGGTGGGCAAAAATTGACCCATGGAAGACCAAAGGGTAGCCAAAAATTAACGGGGCCAAAATTGACCCACGGAAGCCAAAAATTAACGTGGGCAAAAAATGACCCTGGAAGATCAAAGGGTTGGTCGAAATATCATGTGGGCCAAAATTGTCCCATGGAAGACCAAAGGGTAAGCCTAAAATTTCCGTGGGCCAAAAATGACCCATGGAAGACCAAAGGGTAGCCTAAAATACCGTTGGGCCAAAATTGAACCCACGGCAAGACCAAAAGGCAAGGCCGAAATATCATGGTTAAACAAGGTTAAGACATCACAAAAGGGCTAAGCCCCTAAAAGGTGGCCAAAAATACCGTGGGCCAAAAATGACCCATGGTCGAAAAAATAGGGTGGGGTACGTACAACGGTTGGCTTACGCAACCGTTTGGCGCAAACCCTTCTTCCGAAGGGTTGCTAAAAATCAGGGTTGCCGAAAAATTGGGGTTGCCAAAAATTAGGGTTGCCAAAAAAAGGTCAAGGTCGGTAAAAGGTAAAGGCCAAAAAAAGGTCAAGGCCAGGTAAAAAATTTGGGCTCAAAAAAAACGTGGCTGTCAGAAAAGTCAAGGGCAGGTAAAAATTGGGTTATCATTTTTTACCCCAAGGTAGGCCTCCAATATGGAGTAAAAATTTGGGGTAAAAAAAAATGTGTGCAATATGTGTGCCTACTCTATATATATATATAATATAAAATTATATATAATATATATTATAATATATATATTATTATATATATATATATATATATATATATAGTATATATATATAATATATAATATAATATATATATATTTATATAATTATATATATATAAATATATATATATATATAATATATATAATATATATATATATATATATAACGTAATATATATATATATATTATATATATATATATAATATATATATATATATATATTATAAAATATATATATATATAAAGTATTATATATATATATATATATATATATATATATATATATATATATATATATAATATACTATATTTGTTTGTTATTTCTATGGTTGGTTTTTTTTTCGTTACTGTTGGGAGCTTGGTGTTAGCTCGCAATGAGGAGGTCATGAATCGATTGCCCACTTCTTCTCTCTCCTCTCTTCTTTCGAATTAACTCGATATCCTTTAAAAACCATATATGGTAATAGTTGAGAATTAGCGCGGATTTGGTCCTGGCGAAATTCGATTATTTTTTTTCGATAATCGTTTTATTATTATATTTATTATATTATATTATATAATATATAATATATATATATATATATAATTTATTATATATATATATTTATATATATTTATTATATATATATTATAATATATATTTTTATATAGTTATATATATATATATATATAATATTTATATATATATATATATATATTTATATAATATATATATATTATATGATATTATTTTTAATATTATTATATATATTATATATATATATATTATATATATATAATATAATATATATATAATTATATATATATATATAATTATATATATATAATATAGAGTAGGCACATATTGGACAACGCTATTTTTTACCCAATTTTTACTCCCTATTGGAGACCTACCTTGGGGTAAAAAATGATAACCCAATTTTTACCTGCCCTTGACCTTTTCTGAAGCCACGTTTGTTTTCCTGAGGGTAATTTTACCTGGCTTGACCTTTTTGGCCTTGACCTTGACCGACCTTGACCTTTTTTTTTACCTTGTCCTCCCACCCTAATTTTTTGGCAACCCCAATTTTTCGGCAACCCTGATTTTTTTGGCAACCCTTCAAAGAAGGGTTGCGCCAAACGTTTGCGTAAGCAACCGTGTACGTAACCCCTAATTTTTTCGACCAGGGTCATTTTTTGCCCAGGAATTTTTGGCCACCCTTTAGGGGCTTAGCCCTTTTTTTGATGTCTTAACCTTGTTTGACCATGTTTCGACCAACCCTTTGGTCTTCCGTGGGTCAATTTTGGCCCAACGGTAATTTTAGGCTACCCTTTGGTCTTCATGGGTCAATTTTGGCCCACGGAAATTTTAGGCTACCCTTTGGTCTTCCCATGGGACAAATTTTGGTCCACCCTAATTCCCGACCAACCCTTTTGATCTTCCATGGGTCCATTTTTTTGGCCCACGGTATTTTTGGCTACCCATGGGTCAATTTTGGCCCACGGTAATTTTTTGCTACCCTTTGGTCTTCCATGGGTCAATTTTGGCCCACGGTAATTTTTTGCTACCCTTTGGTCTTCCATGGGTCAATTTTGGCCTACGGTTAATTTTCGAACCATCCCCTTTGG